>JACEFZ010001240.1:0-5000 GCA_014155875.1 Cepaea nemoralis
TGGCCGCGGCAACTCAAGTAAGAAATCCTACGTCGACGGCACCATTTTGGGTTGTATAACAGAGCGACAACCCAAAGGCAACTGTATGTAACTAAATGTAGGAAGACAAGCCACCGATGACTGATAATGACTCAGTTTATCTGAAGAAGCTTCAGTAAATATCAAAACGAATACAGCGACTATCAAAGTAGGTACATGTTGTTGGTTCGGCGGCGGAGTCGTAACTAAGCCCTTGTTTATCCCCACGTCAGCACGTGAGCGTCCCTAACTACTTAACTACGGTGCTCACGCGTGCATCATCTATTTATTTCCCGCTTTTTGCACGCCGTGCCACCTAACTAAACCCCGTATAACAGGCTACACTGTTATAGTATATATGTTTCCGTCTTTATTGTGTGTCGGCATGATTTAAACATACCTGATTATGTCATTTTATACTGTGATACTGTTCATTAAATATTGTTTTACAGTATACTGTTTGATTATATATTGTTTAATTATATACTGTTGCATTATAAACTGTATTTATGTACTGTTTCGTTATGTACTGTTTGATTATATACCGTTTCATTATATTCTCATTTATTCTGCTTAGTTTAGTTTAGTTAAGTCGATGGATCAACATCACGGCACACGGGTGTAACCCATAAGTGCTCCGTTCTCCTCCTAACTCAAAACTGAGTCTGGAGAAACTCAGCTCAGTGCACGAACTCCGTAGCACCAGCGAGGATTCTGAAATACTTTGGGTAGATTTTTATCTCGAAATTTTGCCCGGGCAGCTACTCTATTTTATTCTGCTACAACCAGTGTATGTCTTACACTGTCTTGCAGCTGAATGTATAGGCACACAAATAAGTCAAAACGGTTTTGATTTCTTTCTTAGCATTAGCCTGCTCTGTGATGATGGCGTTACGCTTGCAGTTTGTAATCCCGAATTCCGCGTCTGAAACACAGCTTTTGTGTGTATATCCTTCCTCTGTTGCCGTTGTGTGTATATCCTGTCTCTGTTGCTGTCACGTGTATATCCTGTCTCTGATGCTGACGTGTGTGTGTCCTTTCACTGTTGCTGTCATGTGTATATCCTGTCTCTGATGCTGTCGTGTGTATATCATGTAATTGTTGCTGACATGTGCATACCCTGCCTCCTTTGCTGTTGTGAGTATATTCTACCTCTGTTTCTATCATGTGTATATCCTGTCTCTGTTGCTGTCATGTGTATATCCTGTCTCTGTTGCTGTCATGTGTATATCCTTTCTTTACTGATGTCATGTGTATATCCTGTCTATGTTTATGTCATGCGTATATCCTGTCTATGTTTATGTCATGCGTATATCCTGTCTATGTTTATGTCATGCGTATATCCTGTCTATGTTTATGTCATGTGTATATCCTGTCTATGTTTATGTCATGCGTATATCCTGTCTATGTTTATGTCATGCGTATATCCTGTCTATGTTTATGTCATGCGTATATCCTGTCTATGTTTATGTCATGTGTATATCCTGTCTATGTTTATGTCATGTGTATATCCTGTCTATGTTTATGTCATGTGTATATCCTGTCGCTGTTGCTGTCATGTGTATATTATGTCGCTGTTGCTGTCATGTGTATATTATGTCGCTGTTGCTGTCATGTGTATATTATGTCGCTGTTGCTGTCATGTGTATATACTCTCACTGTTGCTGTCATGTGTATATCATGTCGCTGTTTCTGTCATGTGTATATTATGTCGCTGTTGCTGTCATGTGTATATTATGTCGCTGTTGCTGTCATGTGTATATTATGTCGCTGTTGCTGTCCATGTGTATATCATGTCGCTGTTGCTGTCATGTGTGTATTATGTCACTGTTGCTGTCATGTGTATATTATGTCGCTGTTGCTGTCATGTGTATATTATGTCGCTGTTGCTGTCATGTGTATATCATGTCGCTGTTGCTGTCATGTGTGTATTATGTCACTGTTGCTGTCATGTGTATATTATGTCGCTGTTGCTGTCATGTGTATATTATGTCGCTGTTGCTGTCATGTGTATATTATGTCGCTGTTGCTGTCATTTGTATATACTCTCACTGTTGCAGTCATGTGTGTATCCTGTCGCTGTTACTGTCATGTGTTTATCCTCTCTCTGTTGCTGTCATGTGTATATCATGTCGCTGTTGTTGTCTTGTGTATATTATGTCGCTGTTGCTGTCATGTGTATATCATGTCGCTGTTGCTGTCATGTGTATATTATGTCGCTGTTGCTGTCATTGTATATCATGTCGCTGTTGCTGTCATGTGTATATTATGTCGCTGTTGCTGTCATGTGTATATTATGTCGCTGTTGCTGTCATGTGTATATTATGTCGCTGTTGCTGTCATGTGTATATACTCTCACTGTTGCTGTCATGTGTATATCATGTCGCTGTTTCTGTCATGTGTATATTATGTCGCTGTTGCTGTCATGTGTATATTATGTCGCTGTTGCTGTCATGTGTATATTATGTCGCTGTTGCTGTCATGTGTATATCATGTCGCTGTTGCTGTCATGTGTGTATTATGTCACTGTTGCTGTCATGTGTATATTATGTCGCTGTTGCTGTCATGTGTATATTATGTCGCTGTTGCTGTCATGTGTATATCATGTCGCTGTTGCTGTCATGTGTGTATTATGTCACTGTTGCTGTCATGTGTATATTATGTCGCTGTTGCTGTCATATGTATATTATGTCGCTGTTGCTGTCATGTGTATATTATGTCGCTGTTGCTGTCATTTGTATATACTCTCACTGTTGCAGTCATTTGTGTATCCTGTCGCTGTTACTGTCATGTGTTTATCCTCTCTCTGTTGCTGTCATGTGTATATCCTGTCGCTGTTGCTGTCATTTTTATATCCTGCCTCTGTTGCTGTCATGCGTATATCATCTATCACATTATGAATCCAGCCACGTTTCTGTCTTCCTTTTCTCCTTTTCCCCGATGCACATCCCTAGCACCTCTATTGTTATCTTCTCCGTTTCCCCGATACATCCCCAGCACCTGGGTAGTTCTATCCAATCCTAACATTCATGTCTTTTTACACGTCCAAAATATTTCAAAGCTTAAACATTAAGTGAGCGGTCTATGACGGACCGTGTATTGAAGGAGAGAAAAGAAGGGAGAAAGATTGATGGGTTGTGACAGGATATATTGAGAAAGTGTGTGCTGAAGGGAAACCTAGACGTTTGGCAATTAAGGTAATGAAACATCAGACAACAGGCGCTAGACGAGATTGATGAAAGAGCAGAGAAATTTGGAGAGTTTAATATAGAGGGGATAAGACGTGAGGTCTGTGAAGTTATTTAATCCCAGACACCTTGAGTTCTGAACTATGGCAGGCAACACTGAATGCTTATAAAGGAGGTCTATAACATCTGAAGAAAGACGGCAACGGGATAAAACACACAAAAGGGATAAACATGAGATATAAATATTATCCTCTGAATGTGGTGGGGGTGACAGGAAACACACATACGAGGCACACATATTTTATATCAAATTCTTCTAGGGAAACAGAATGCTGATATACATATCATAAGGAGAAATCTTTTCGGCTGTGTGGCAAGGCATAATTCTTGTGTTTCAGAGACAGACACATGTTATACTACAAATCACGGATGCAGTTGTGGCACATGGGAACACCAGGGAATGGCAAAGAGACAAATCAGGAAATTCAAGGAGACAAGTCAGGGGATGACAAAGATACAAATCAGGGGATGACAAGGAGTCAAATAACTGGAGTGTCACATGACATAATCGAGACACGAATACAGACCTGATGAACGACTGGTGATTGTGTGAGATGCCGAAACATGACCACCCACGTTTATCGACATGGTGCATGCTGGTGACAACATAAAGAAATGGTTCGGGTAGCTTGTAAGTACTAAGTCTTGTCTATAACGAGGGCAGAACTTGTAAGATTCACAAATTAGACCGCACGGAACAGTATACCTTAACAAGCAATGATGTACAAACCAGACGGAAGCAGAGGAAGAGACCGGCCACGTAATCGATAGATAGAGGGAATTACATCGCAAGGTTCAAGAGGGACCTCGTGAGATGAGATGAGATGGATTATTACACAAATTGGAAACCAATACTGTACTCCGCTAATCTAGTCTTCTCAGACAAGGACGGACAATTAGAGGAATCTGTGTTAGCAGGTATGACTGAGCCTAAAGTGGCTTCCAGGAACTGTTTTGGGAAGTAAAAGCAACCTCTGTGAAATTGACCTATTCAGAACCGTCATAGTCTATTAAAAGTCAGGTCTAGCACCATATATACAGGAGGCCTTCAGGCCTGTATATGGGCACCTTACTTACTTATTTTTAATTACTGGAGGTCAGAGTCACCGAATGGATAAGAATGCACGCTGTAAAACATTCAGAGTGCTGATACCGTTGTAGAGGGATTGAACACCTTCACGGGTGTCTTGGACTAAATAAACTGTTGACTTCTCGTCCTTAATTTGGGGTGGTAAATTACAAATACCTCAGAAGTCTGAGCTGGGTTTGCTTGATGGCGAGGGACACTTGCAATAAGGGAAATCTCATCCAAGTTCGGTATACTATAATTACTAGAAGTGCGTGGACTTCGCTTGGGTTCAAAGCGAGCGAACGCAAAAAAATATAATGTGCAGTAGTAGTAGTAGTAGTGTAGTAGTAGTAGTAGTAGTGGTAGTAGTGGTAGTAGTAGTAGTGGTAGTAGTAGTAGTGGTAGTAGTAGTAGTGGTAGTAGTAGTTGTAGTAGTGGGTAGTAGTGGTAGTAGTAGTAGTGGTAGTAGTAGTAGGTAGTAGTAGTAGTAGTAGTTGGTAGTAGTAGTAGTAGGTAGTAGTGTAGTGGTAGTAGTAGTAGTAGTAGTAGTAGTGGTAGTAGTGGTAGTAGTAGTAGTGGTAGTAGTAGTTGTAGTAGTTGTAGTAGTAGTAGTAGTAGTAGTAGTAGTGGTAGTAGTAGTAGTGGTAGTAGTAGTGGTAGTAGTT
>JACEFZ010001240.1:12500-17500 GCA_014155875.1 Cepaea nemoralis
CTAATAGTTCCCACCGCTATCTGATCAAACGCTCTCCCGGTCCTCCCTCTCAGGTCTGAGACTCCTCCAGAACTCCTGCCCGTCTCCCGCAATCCTACCCCTCCACATATGGGTTCTCAATCCGTTCTTCCGCCCTCTCCACCCGGTCCCACAAGCGCACGACCACCTCCCCCCTGTCCATAGGCAAACTACCACCAAAACGTGCATTCCCCGCTAGCCCATAAGCCCGCCCCCCTTCCCCGCACCCCCGCTGGCCAGGGCAAAACATCCACACAATTCTCACAACTCGTGACCTCCGAGGCGACGAGAGCCACTGCACACGAAACTGACAATTTCCGTTTAATTGTAAAGTTGTTTGGTTGTGTATCTTTTATTCTCTTTTTAATCACCATAGCATGGTGAAATGTATGGACTGTTTGGGTCTTATTTGTCTAATTAATTGAAGATTTTTAACGTCTTCTTGAAGTAATGTTTCATTACTTTTCTATACGTCTAAGAGTTAGGAAGAAAATACAACCTGAAATAGGAGAAGAACAATGTGGGTTCGTAGAAGGCAAGGGCACAATAAATGGTGTGCACACGCTGAGAGCATTAATTGAATGTTCTTTTGAAATGTATAAATACCATATTTGCTCTATTGACTACACAAAGGCTTTCGATATAGTAGGACATGCCAATACGATGAGGATGCTTGCAGATCTACAAATTGATGGGACAGACCATTACTTACGAACAACATAGATTCAAAACAACAAGCGGCCATAAAATTTGATATCGAAGTAGGTCAGTATTAGCCTATTAAGAAGGGTGTGCTACAGGGATGTGTAATGTCTTCAGATCTTTTCTCCCTTTACAGTGACAATAATTTCAGAAATGTAAAAGACATGAGAGGATTCAGCACTGGGGGAACATAACAACAATAACCTTAGATATGCGGATGATGCCGTATTGATTGCTCACAATGAGATTTAGTAGATGCGGTTGTTGCACACAGTGAACACAGTGATTCAGCACTGGGGGAACATAACAACAATAACCTTAGATATGCGGATGATGCCGTATTGATTGCTCACAATGAGCAAGATCTGCAACATTTAGTAGATGCGGTTGTTGCACACAGTGAACAGCTAGAGTTAGCATTAATTGTAAGAAGACATAGATTGTGGTAGTCACTAGGAAGAAGGAAATACCAGCAAGGTAGTTTACAAGTTAATAGGGCTATTCTTCAACAAGTGAATCGGTACGATTATCCTGGAATCGTAACATCATAACATTTGATGTGAGATGCCTTGAAGAGATTAGAACAAGAATTGTCATGGCTAAAGTAGGCTTTTACAAGATGGAAAACATACCGACCAATAAAACGATGACATTGCAACGAGAATAAGAGTATTGAATTACTACATAGAACGTGTGCTTTTGTATGGATGTGAAGCATGGACAATTAGCAGACAAGTTAAAAAAATTCAAAACAATGTTTTCCCGTAGTGAATTTGAATAACGAAGACACAAACAATAGATTGCACGATTTATTTACTACAGCAGTAGGTCGAACATTCTGTGCGGCAACTCCAGTCATTAGATGTAAAACCGTACCCATTCCTACACCAACAGTCAAAGAGCCTGTTCCTCTGTACGCCACAAACAATTGTATTTACCAATTCACATGTAGATGCCAGGCCGTTTACATTGGCCGAACGGAGAGACAGCTTAACAAACGGGTGTCAGAACACATACCTCAATGGGTCAACAAGATACAACACACAGGAGATGATAGCCACGAGGAGCCGACACACCGGAAGCTCCCGGCGTCTTCAATCGGCAGGCACATTGTCGCCAGTCGCCATGTTGTGTCCAGAGAGACTGCATTTCGCGTGTTGTTTAGAACACAGAATACTCGCTTGTTAAAATTTGCAGAAGCAATTATGATCTATCAACGCAAGCCAGAATTGTGTAAACAGAAAGACATGTTAGTTAGCTTAAAATTACCGTGGTAGACAATCGACATTACTGTGCGAAATTGTGTATATTTCAACTTGAAGGATTTATCTAGTTAATTTCACGTAAGTTGTGTGATTTCTGCAGTATGTACCTGACGAGATGCAGCGAAATATGCCAGGCAATAAATCGTGCAATCTATTGTTTGTGTCTTCTTTATTCAAGTTAAAAAAAAAAAATTCTGATGGTTGTGAGCATGTGGTTCGTGAGGAAAATGTTAAGAATACCACGGGCAGACAGAAAAACCAATGACCAAGTCTTACAAGCGAAACATGAAAACCGTAAATTGATTGCAGAAATTAGACATAGGCAGTTACAATGTGTGGACACGCTATGAGAAGAAATTAATTGGAGAACTTAGTGACAACTGGCAAGATTGAGCGGAAAAGAAAAAGGGGAAGGTAGAGAAGAAAATACCTTAATGGCTTGGCTATGTGGTATGGTCGAGACAAAAAATAGAGCTGATCCACGACGCTGGTGATCGTGTGAGATGGCGAAACATGACCGTCCCATGCCTATCGGCATGGCACATGATGCCGATAATACTTCTATGATATTTTTGTTGTTTCCCTCAGAAACCACATTTTGTAGCCATCATAAATGTCTATCCATGTATGTTTATTCTCCCCATTTTACACACATAGAAAAACATAGTCGTGTGTATGAGTGTGTATGTGTGTGTGTGTGTGTGTGTGTGTGCGCGCGCGCGCAAATCTACCATGTGTCTATACAACTTCCCCATATCTCCGTACTACTCCACCGTTTCTCTCATGCAATTTCACCATATCTCCATTCAACTCGACCATATCTCCATGCATATATCTATGCAAATTCACCATGTGTCCATGCAACTCCACCATATCTCTATGCATCTCCACAATGTGTCTATGAATCTCTACGGTGCCTCTATGCAGATTTCCTGTGCCCTTTTGCAACCCTAGCTCGCTTCTTTATTGTTTTTGTTTGTATCACTGCATTTGACAGCCTTTTTCCTTGGTGGGTGTATTTTTCATTTGCAAGAGATAGGATAGCCCATAAGCGGGCACTCTCCCGATGTTTATACTTCACCTAGACACCGCAAGGTACAAGAGGAACATGATGAGATGAGATAAGACGAGAGATGGGAGGGCAAACATCACACACAGTCTTAATTATAACAGACTCACAGAGCATCCTGAGACTGGTGAAGACAGGCATGTTTCATGCAGAGCGACATGCTTCAATTCAAAAATCAAAAACATGGAGCATCTGTTGAATCTTTTCCCTACAATATGCTGGTAGGCTGAGAAACTAGCAGGCCGACAAATTGGCTGTGTCTGCATTAGGGGTTGGGTCTGGGTGCCTGATAAGGCAGAAGTGGTCTAAGCACTTTGGAATTATGTTTAGTGTGGCAGAACAGATAAATCATCAAAGTCTGGAGTACAGGAAGTGAACAGAGGATCTAGTCAATGATCAAGTACTCCGAAGATTTTTCAGGCGGACACATAATCAGAATATATTTTTCCTTTTAGTGTTGAGACTTTTCGGTGATTATTGAAGATGAAGGCGGAGTACGTAGGCGAATGACCAGAGTGCTGTGATGTCGGATTTTTATTCAACTCGGGAGTCTCCGTGGCGAAGTAGTCAAGCCGTTTGACTCGCGCTCCGAAGGCTGTGGGTTCGATTCCGGGCCTCGTCCTTCGGTTCACGAGTGAAATTTTTCTGAGACTCCTGGGGATCGTAGCTAGAGCTACGGAGTTCGTCCTTTGTGCGACCCTGTCGACTTTTGAGCGACCTTTTTTTTATTATTCAACTCAACTTTTGAAATGACGTTTTTGGCTTAGTTTCTGCATGGCATGCATCTTCCGTCGGAAGTTATGATGCCGGTTCCAGAATAGTTTAAAAGATTCTTCTTTTGAACAATGTTTGCCGTTTACTTGAAGGTAGCTTTGTAGTTTGTCTTTCTTATTTGTAGATTTGTCTTTTTAATTATAATTTGATTCCAGCTACCTACTAAATGTTTACGAGTACAATAATAACATTCAAAAATGCTGAAGATTTGTTTGTTGTTTTTTAATTTTTTTTTTTTTTTTTTTGTGGATTGGAATGACTAATATGCTATGCGAAGTCAATAAGTAAGTCACAAATGGCTGTAGAAAACATAACTAAATATAACAACTTGAAACAGTTTATTTGCATACATACATTGTTCCTTTATTTCTCAACATAATTTCCACCAACATTGATGCACTTATAACATCGGTTTATCAGTCCTCCCAAACCGGCTGCATAGAACTGCGTGTTCTGTTTTCTAAACCACGTTTTCATTTCACATTTAACTTCGGCGTCATTCGCGAAATGTCTCCTGCCAAGGTGGTTTTCAGTGGACCAAAAAGGTGGAAATCGCTAGGTGCTAAGTCGGGGCTGTAAGGTGGAAGTTCCAGAATTTCCCACCTTAATTGATTAATTTTCTCCTGAGTTAATCGAACCGTATGTGGCCTAGTATTGTCATGAAGAAGCAACACTCCTCTAGTCAGCAGTCCTGTACGTGTTCTTCGAATTGCATCAGGAAGCATCCATAGAACTGCACAGCACCCTATTACAGATGCTACAGTCTATTGTTGCTCGCCTGTCACCTCTAATCATCTCCTCCACCAGCTGCACGGATGCTTCTGTTCCAATCTCAACAGGACGACCTGATCTGATTTCATCAATAATTTTAGAGCGTCCTTGAGGAATGTTTTTTTTTTTTTTACCCAGCTATGCACCGCTTTACTGGACAAACATTTGTCAGCATTAACAGGAATCATTTCCTTATGAATGTCCTTTGCAGGCAGTCATTTTGCCCAGACAAAAATAAAAAAAAAACAAAAACATCGCACAACAGCACGTTGCTCTTTGGTTGTACACTCTATAAGTGCAGTCGCCATTTTGTTTATGCACTTCGCATGCGCATGAGACACCTAGCACCACCTGACGAACGGGAATATAAAGTTTGATGTTGCTGTCACCTAATGACACCT
>JACEFZ010001240.1:22500-90115 GCA_014155875.1 Cepaea nemoralis
TACATCCAGCTGGCCGGTGTATGGAGTAAACATAGTACTCCACCGCAGCGCACCAGAAATTTAAACGCAAGAGCTTGAAACCTTTTCGTCATGCAGACTTCACGTTTTCTTACAGTTATATATAATGTTCTACATTCATTGGCCTCTTCCAGACAATCGTTCTCAGTTACGCTGTCAGTTCAAGGCAACATTAAAGGAATTTAAAATACGAAAAAAGTGGGGTGGGGGAGGCTTCAAATAGAAACCGTAAACGTGTGATAGAAATTATAATAAAAATGCCACTGTCTTGTATATTGTCGATATTGTTGGTAAGGATCTTAAGAGTGCTTAGGACATGACATCATGGTGCAGACGAACACGCTGGCGTCATAAGGACAGTTTAAACATGGCCGCCCCACTTTTGACGTGTAAAGCGATGAAACCTATAGAAATGCATCTGCAAATGAAGGTCCAATATGGCCATACACTCCTGTCAGTCCAGCAAGTTTATAACTGGAGTAGGAAGTTTCAGATCGGCGTGACTTTTGTAACAGGCTGTTCACGATTGGCTCAGGCATACCGAGAAGTGACCTCAGAGAATATTTTTCTACAGGAATCCAAGCATTTTATCGGCGCTGGAGGACTTGTATATAGTGCATTGGTGACTACATCGAACAATGATATATTTGTTATTTACATTTTCCTTTGAGAATATATTCCCACACAAACATAAAACATTTAATGTGTTCACTTGAATCCCCCCCCCCCTCCCCCCGTACTTAGAAGAGTAAGCAAAATCGTCATGCTTGACGAAAGTGCTCGACGTCAGAAGGACGACAGTTTATGATCTGTTAGCGGATAATAAGTGTGTAATGGTGGCAAATGTGTTTGTCACAGACCATTATTTGATCAGTAACTTTGATATCAAACAGATAAGAAGTAACATGTTTGATACTATTGTGTTAACATATCCCTTAGCAGGAACATGCTATTGATATCTGAAGTGTGAGAACCGTCACATTTAGTTGGCCTGAGAGCACAGAGACATTTCGTAGTCAGTCTTTCCCTTCAATAGCCAACGACCGAAGCTGGCACGGAAACACTGTCTTTCCCTGTTAATACCCGCTCTTGTTAACGTAACGACCTAACCGTTACACCAACGAGCCCCAGGTTACAAAATTCACTATTCGGGGTTTTCTACATTGCAAATATACTTTGTAAAGACATTTCTAACAAACAAGAAGAAAATTGCGATGTTTTTTGTTTTCATTTCAAAAACGAAACAAATTTAATAGCTGAAAGCAATCACGAAACCATATAACGGAACGACCAGAGTACACATCAACTCGATCTGTTTATTATCTTGGGAAATATCTCATTTAGTTAATACAAAACGAGAACTCAAAGATGTTAGAAACACGTATTAAATGGAAGAGTGTAGACGTATTATTTCTCCTCTCTATTAATTTATTCCTTTACTGTCACTGAGTACATTAACTCATGCGTCACACGTATGCCCTTAACTCCTTCTCTTCCCCGCGTCGGTTACGTTTAAACACTAAAATAATATTTAAAAAAACAGCAAGGGGTCTCTTAAGGCGATGTTCGGCAGAAAAATTAACAAATTTGGACTGTGGGATGTGGATTTTAATTCCTGAGAATAATTGGTTAAAATGTCTAGGGGTTTTTATTGATTCTCTGGTCACTGGTTAGAATGCAGGGTGATCAGGGATATTTACCACAAATCCCAGGAGAAAAGAGTTCAATCCTTGAAACCTTGGCCTCTGTGTGTAGGTTTCCCTTCCCACTTCATCACCCTTTACATTTTCTATGGTGCTAGAAGGATATTGATTGCTCACAACATATAAACAACCACTTGTTGGACACCACATTTACTTGATGTACACAACACTTTTGAACAAAGAGTTCAGGTATTAACTCAAGATCTACAGTTACATATATATATATATATATATATATATATATATATATATATATATATATATATATATATATATATATATATATATATATATATATATATGTATATAGTGTAATAAACACTATGCATTTTCAGACAGGCATGGGAATGATGTGCAGTATTACAACATAGTACCCAGTGACCCCAGAAAAGAACAAGGTTATTACAAACAACACAACAACCACAAATTGGGTCTACTTTCATTTTCCCTCATAATTAAGGCAAATAAAAATATTACATAGAACCCAACATAACATGTTTCTGTCACCTTTTACCCTTCTCTCATTTTTAAAAAAAATAATGAGTTGATGTCACAATACTATACAATCTATACCATTGGAAAAAAAACTACTGACCTGTTACCTTCAGAAAAAAATTACCAACACATAAACAGCATTTTGTACTAATTAAATTAATTAATCGAGTCTATCTCCTGGTTTGCGGTTATGGGTTCACTTTTGCTGTCGATTAGATCCTTTTCCCCATTATCTGGGTACCGAATTAATGCACTCAATTATGTTCTTACTATTTAGTCACTGGTAATTGGCTGGTGCAAATCATACTTTATAATCCAAGAATAGAAATTACACACAATCACAAATCCCTCCGCGGGCTAGAATATTCGAGTACTACTGTTGCAGTAGGCTCGGTGTCTTTTTTTTTTAAATTTGGGGCCTCAGGTTGGTCTAACTTTCCGGAATGTCCACTTAAGCTCTGCAGAAGGTACTTTACCATCTCACCATACATGGTGCCAAGTAGACGTCCATTCAGCTGCTCTGCTTTTAATATCAGAATACCAAGTAGTTCAACAAAGATTTTACACCCACCAAGTCGCGAGTCTATAACCCATGGCATTTGGGTTGACATTGGACCAGCAAAGAGTTAGTCATTGTTATCTAGTCCAGTGTAGAACTTCATATGACTGAGGGGCATCTCATGGTAGTATCTGTGACTAGAGTCACAATTGATCTATACCTACATATATCCACAGATGAATAAATCCACCACAGTAACATGTTTGCAAACAATTGGATGATTCCTCTTGTTGCTGATGTAGAGACATTTAGCTGCTTTCATATGGTCTTTTATCTGATGGGGTTCAGGGTTTGGAACCTTGAGGTAATCTGGTTTCGTAGTTATGGTTCAGATGATATTAAGTTTGTACCTTGGTTGTATTGGCTTATGTGGTTCATGTCTTCTCCCCATTTGTTTGAGTGGGTGTTCATAGCTAGAACTTGGTGTTGCATGGCTGAATTCCATGTTTGACTGTTGCAGCTGTGAGACATTCTTTCGAAGGCTTATCCATTGTTGGATATTAACTTGGTAATCCAACCAACAGTTGAAGGTTACTCACTGTTGTTAGTTTAGTAACTTGCTAGAAAGATTGTCCCAGTTTCACTGACTTGGTTGAATGATGAGGCCATAGGTGATACTTCTCAGAAGTAACGCAGACGATACACTGTTGTCAGTACTCTGATGATCTTCATTTTTGTATATTATTAGATCTTGAAGTCCATCCTGGATCTCCTACTAAAATAGGACTTAATCACTCACCCAGACAGTTGTCTTCAAATTTATCTGTTGCTCGCTATGGAGCTTTTGAGCGCAGCAGTCCATGGGTATTTCTAGATGCAGACTATGGTTAGGACATTCACTTTCTGGCTGTTGACCCAGGATCCAGGTTTAGTGATATAGTCCCACCACATTCAACCACCACCTGCATCTCTTCTATAGAAAAGGGATGACAAGAATACAACACGGGCATTAACCTACTGTGATGTGTTAACTTTCACAAGACACTTACAAACAAAAATACAAAACAAGGGGAGAAGGTGAAAGGAGTGGGTGTCCATGTTCCACTGTCCCTCATTGCTGAGTAGAGCCATTCTGACTCTTAATAGTGAGTAAGGTATTTTCTCACTTATATTTTGTTCTGTTGTTACTGGGACTATTAGATGAGTGAAGTCATTCTGTCCGTCCAACATGTTGATATTGTCTCTCTCATTACTTGGAGAGAATAGCCTATACAGAATCTCTGTGGTTTCTAATGCCGCGTCTTCCTTTCGGCACTATAATCATCCTTAGGTCAAGACTAGTTCAACATTGGCTTAAGTACTGACATACTCATGGATTCTTACATCAACATCCTCTAATCCCAAGGTGCAACATTAAAATGTATATTCCCACAGTAAAAAGTAACAATCAGAACAGGGAAAATTCTCATACCAGAAAAAAACATACATGTCCATTTTTCTGATATCAAGTACATGATAATCCTACACAATAATTAATCATAATGCTGATGCAGGGAGCCTTTGTTTTTGGATTTTCTCAGGGGTTAATCCATAACTAAAACATACATTGTTTTCCCCCACTGCGTACAGCAGATGAGGATAGTAGTCGCTGTGATATATTTTGTCAAGGACTGCTATTATTCAAGCAATTTATTCACATCAATCTTCGCTTCTGTTCCTACTACAGTGAGGTGATGCGGATTGAATCCTATCCGAACATGCATTTATATCACGCGTTTACTTTAATTGTTCATGAATTTATATTCAAACATGGCATGTCCCTAACACTATTTTATGAAATGATTATATGATCACCCTCATATGGAGTGGTTACTAATCTGTTAACAAAAGGATGGTACTAAAATTTAACACTATAGTTCCAAGTTACAGATTATGATGTGGCGAAGTATTTTATCCCCTGACTAAGAGTCAGGAATACGCGCAATCATTTGTATGTCCCCGCATGGATAAAATCTCCCTTCTATAGTCCATAGATTATTTGCAGATTTCTAAGCATAGATATTGAGATATATTTCACAATGCATAGAAGTTTTTATTCACATGAATATGAAATTGACAGACGCTAGTTCTTTACTATGAAGTATGAATCAGGGGTCTGCTCCTACATTGAGAAAATCTATAGAATGTGTTTCAGACATGAGAAGTTGATACTCTACAGTACACCTAATATTCATAGATTATAGGCACTATTAGTTAGATATAAGTTCATAATGCCTATGAAAGATAATAACATATGGATTTGAATGTGTAAGACATAGGAAAAATTACAGCGTGGCGACCACATGTGTTTCCTTAGTAAACATCATCCAGCCTGGTTTAAGAGAATTGTAACTAATTCTTAATTAAACATATTGGTCTATGTAATACATAAATATATCTTAATAATGTAGATAACATACCAATTGGCTTGCAGAGAATGATGATTTTAAAAGGCAAAATACTTTTCCCCACACGGGGAAAGAAACCCCACCCGGGGAACAGACGTCTGTTTCCTTTGATTGTCTGCACTCAAAATGGTTACTTTAGTCCTTTGTTTTCCCATCAGTAACGGTCTTGCCAGGTACGTGAAAAAATTAAAGCCAAATAGATTAAGCTGCCACGGTCAGTCTATCGCTGTTTTATTTTCTCCTACATTAAGTAAGTTACTTAAACAGTAATTGAAAGGGTTTGTTTATTTTTAAGGGAGTCAATGCTTAGGAAAGGGTAGGGACGTTTTTATTATATTACATGAACCAGTTCGGCTATTTTTGAAATGGTTCATTTTACACACCTTAGCATGTCTTCTATCAGATTCGGTACTTGTGTTTGTTTAACAATGTTATTTTAATGCAATATTAATGTTGATACACCCAACAATATACTTTAGTTTGTTTATCTGACATAAAACCAACCTGCAGATCCAGCATGGCCGAATGGGTAAGAAAGCGTGTTCTTAAACATACGGTGTGCTGATGCCGAGGTAAGCGGTTCAACCCCTGCACCGAACAGCTGGACTAAGATGTTGACCTGTCGTCCTTGACTTTGGGGCGTAAATTACAAGTACCTCTGAAGTCGGAGTGGGTTCGCCTGAAGGCGAGGGACACTGTTAATAGGGAAAGCTAACCCACACGCAAAATCCATTCCATCACTACTATAAATAATGTGTATGGACTACGCTTAGGTTCAGACCGAGCGATATATATATATATATATATATATATATATATATATATATATATATATATATATATATATATATATATATATATATATATATATATATATATAACCATAATTGGGCACTCTCACGAAGTTTATACTTCACCTCGACACCGCAAAGTACAAGAGGACCATGATGAGATGAGATGAGATATAACCATATACTTTGATTGTTTTTTTACCTAATCAACAATATACTTTAGTTTGTTTACCTTATACCTAACCTTTCACTTCTTTATGTTGTATCGTATGCTCGGTAAATTTGTATAATTTGAATATCTCTTCCGGTTCCCCAACATGGTAGTTAGTCATTGAACCATCCTCTGTCGTGTTTATGCCTGTGGCTACGGTTTGCATTCGCATTTTCCTCATGTTGGACTGGTAGTGCATGGTTCCGTCTCCCTGCTACTGAGTAAGTGCGTGGCGCGACACTGAGAGCTGTGATTTTCGTTTGGAATTCTGTTACATCTGCTCGCTGTTGTTTGCACAGTGAACTGCATGTTCGGAACAATGACCGGCTGTCTTTGAATTGGCTGGTTTGTCTTTTCGGTTTTCGAGTCGATTCACGAGTCGCTGGAACTACGGAGTTCGTGCTTTGTGCGGCGCTTTCGGTGGTTCGCCCTGCGGAAAGAGACCAAGCCTTTGTGGGATAAAACCCGGGTCAATGAAGTCTTTCTGGTAACTGCCGATTCCATCGACGATGAATGTATTTTTAGCTTAGGACTCTTGTATTGGCATTCTGATGGCGGCATTATGCACAGTGTACTCGTGAGCCACATCACGAAGAATCTGATGAAAATCATCATGCAAAGAGTCAGGAAGAAAATACATCCCGAAATAGGAAGAACAATGTGGGTTTGTAGAAGGCAAGGGCACAGTAATGCTGCGTATATACTGAGAACAGTAATTGAACGTTCTATAGAAGTAAACAAAGATCTATATCTTTGCTTTATTGACTACACAAAGGCTTTCGATAAAGTGAGACATGTCGACATGATGAAGATGCTTGAAGATCTACAAATTGATGGGAAAGACCTTGGACTTGTAAAAAACATATATTGGAAACAACAAGCTGCCATCAGAATTGATAACGATGTAGGTCAATATCAGCCTATAAAAAGAGGTGTGAGACAGGGATGTGTAATGTCTCCAGATCATTTTTCCCTGTACAGTGAACATATTTTCAGAAATATGGAAGATATGGAAGGAATCAACGTTGGTGGTCGATACATCAATAACATTAGATATGCAGATGATACAGTCTTGAATGCAGACAATGAACAGGGCCTGCAAAATTTAGTAGATGCGGTTGTTGCACACAGTGAGCAACTAGGGTTAGAATTGAATATTACGAAGACACAGATTATTGTCGTCACTGGGAAAAAGGAAATACCACAATGTGATATACTACTAAATGGGCATGCTCTTAAGCAAGTGAATCGATACAGTTATCTCGGCACAGTCTGACTGATAGATGCCTTGAAGAGATTATTACAGAAATTGCCATTGCGAAGGTAGCCTTTTGCAAGATGAAAAACATACTGACCAATAAAAAGATATCAATTGAAACGAGAAAAAGAGTGTTGAAGTGCTACGTAGAACCTATACATTGGTATGGATGTGAAGCGTGGACAATAAGCAATCAAGCTGAAAATCAGCTGATGGCTGTGGAAATGTTGTTTATGAGGAAAATGCAAAGAATACAATGGACAGACAGAAAAACCAATGAACAAGTCCTTGAAGAAACAAATTAAGATCGTAAACTGATTAGAGACATTAGATGTAGACAGTCAACATTTTTTTGGGCATGTTATGAGAAGAAATGAATTGGAGAACTTGGTGACGAGTGGCAAGATCGAAGGGAAGAGACCAAGGGGAAGACCGAGAAGTAAATACCTGGATGGCTTGGCGACGTGGCATGATCGAGACAGGAACACAGAGCTGATCCACGACTCTGGTGATCGAGTGAGATGGCAGAACATGACCGCCCACGCTTATCGGCATGGCACATGATGGATCTATGGATCTGTGCGGGCTATTGGGTTGTTGAGACTCCTGTCTATAAACTTGTCACATTGGGCTGTGAGGATCATTTTGTGTGATATTCACTGGCACAGGAACGGAGCATAATGGGGACGACCCGTTGCCGTGAAGTTGGAACCGCGACAAACTAACTAACTAACTAACTAACTAACTAACTAACTAACTAACTAACTAATCAACCAACCAACCAACCAAACAACCAACTAACCAGCCAACCAACCAACCAACCAGCCAATACATCAACCAACCAACCAACCAACCATTCAAGCAACCACCCAACCAACTAACTAACTAACTAACTAACTAACTAACTAACTAACTTACTAACTAACTAACTCAGTAATATATTTTATTTTGTTTTACAGTTATACCAAAACCAATATACATTATTGTGGTTTACCTTATACCCAAAGTTAGTATCACAGCCTGCGATTCTGAAATAAGTAGCATAGTTTGTCAATTTCTTTTTATTCATCTCATTTTTTTCATCTTTCCATTCTTCTATAATATACGGTTATAATGCATTAATGTAATCATGTTAGTGTCTCCCCGGTGTGTATGTTTTGTGTTTCGTGTATTTGTTTGCTGATGAAGGCTAGTCGCCTCACTACCCTTTGCAGTTCGTAAGTGTGTTCTGTAAAGCTGCATTTTTTTAAAATGTTGCAAATCCCCTACAGGACGTTGCAGTCAACACCAGCATTTTTCAGCTGCCGTTGATGTCCTAGTCAAGATTACGCTCAGTAGTTTGCCATTGTTGTCTGAGTGTCCGGCTCATATACCCCCCCCCCCCCCACCCCGTAAGTTACCAGCGTGGCGAGAACCGCTGTTATTCTCGCGCAGCTTCGTTACTCACAAGAATATACAGGATTACGGAGAAAGGCGTTAACACCTTCGCCAGGGAGACCAGCAAAACTGCATTACTTCATGCTATTTGATAGTGTTTATCTTGTGCCTGGTACATCTCCAAGCAAGCGAATGTTTCTGTTCATTGTGTGTTTCGTACCTAATGGATCAATTGGTCTTTATTGTATAGTACATATGTCCGGATAGGAAGAGTTAATGGTGTAGTCTCGACTTCGTTTAGCCGCGAGAAAACCCTGTCTGGTGTTGGGTAATGAACTCGGTCTGCCGTACATCAGACACGGAAGTGCGGTCACCTCCCCTTAACTTAATTGTGGACACTTATTGTAGTAAATTACAAGTCTAATGTATGACATTGACATCTGTACCACAAACAGGACACTCGGCCCAAACTGTTGTATGTCTGGAATGTGGCTTAAATAGGACTTTATATCTTTTCAGTACGGTTTGTCCATTATGAGGACCAGATGTTGTTGTTGTAGTTGTTGTTGTTGTTGTTGTTGCTGATGTTCTTATCGTTGCAACATGAGTGGCATTGTTGTAAGAGGCAAAATAAGTGCCAGAGGGTTCATAGCGAAGATGAATGGACAATGTGTAGTGAAGAAGGGCGTGGCATATGATGAACATCTGCTCTGAGAGGCGGGTGGGGGGGGGGGGGGGTGGAGGTAGTCACTGCAGTGTCCCGTTGGCTGCAGGATAAATAGCACACGTATGTAGTATTTGTAACGGACTCACTGAACATGAACAGCATGGTGAAAACAGCCATGCTTTTTGTTGTGGCATGCTTCAATTAACAATCAAAGATAAGCACTAGTTGGATCTGTTCTCTAGGGCAGGTAGATGTTGTGGGAAACGACCGGGTGGAAACATTGGTTGGATCCACACCACTGAGTGGACTATTGGTGCACTATAAGGCAGACGTGGTCAAGCACTTTGGGATCGTGTTTAAAATGTGGAAGAACAGATACACTATTCTTGCCTGGAGAGAATGTTGGGTCAGGGAATGATCAGAGAATCAGACCGTCGCTCAGTTCTCCGAAGAAAGGTCAGACGGTTACATAATCAGCTTGCAACTGGTACCATAAGTACAGGGATTCTTTATTCGATGTTAAAGATGAGGGGGGATCGCGTATGCAAATATCCCGAGTGTTGTAATCTCGGTTTTTTTTGGATTACGTCGCTGCTTGCTTGCTTGCTTGCTTGTGTTCGTTGGCTTGAGCTCCAACGCGAAGTCCTGTATGTCGGATGAAGACATCCTGTTGTCCAACATCAGTGTGATGTCATACAGGACCTGAGTTTTGCGTGAGTATCCGTTGTCCCATGTCTGGCTTATTGGTGTGCAGACTGGTGGTTCCTCGCCGTACAGGCAGACACTCTCCGACTTCGGAAGGTATCGGCGATCCTACTGACTTTAGCCAGGACCCCGAAGGGACCTGTTGCCCAGGACGCTCGACGAGGACGCGTCAGTAGGTCTTGGCCAGTATATAACCCGGCCCTGGTGCCTTGGAAACACCTCTGCGTCCCTGGATTACGTCAATTCAGTTGTTGCTACTGTTGTGGTTGTTGTTGCTATCAATGTTTGTATCCCGCGACAAGAAATTAGTCAGATATATATGGCTTTAAACATTCAGGTTACATAGATAACAAATTCAAAACAATGCATTTCCCTAGTGAATTTTAACGCACATATTATGTAAGCAGAAGGACTTCCTGCTAAGTGTTAGAATTCGTGGAAATAACATTCTACGCATTGGCGCAGTGTCAGCCAAATCATGATTCATGTTTTCCTATAGCATGATATATAACTCTGCAGTATGTAATGACCAGATGTAGGTTGAGTTTGTTTAGTATAAGGCAAGTTTAAGGCAATTCCAGGCAAGAAATCGTGCAATATTTGATTCATGACGTATGTGTTTACATTACGTACATAGATTACCCAATCTACATTTGTAAAGTCTCAACTACAGGAGCAATTATAAATGGGGTTTTGTAAATTTGAGCGAATTTTAATAGTCACTTTCAGAAGCATACAGTAAACTGTGTGTTAATTAACTAATTGAACGCTGAGTGAGCGCAATTCGCAATCCCATTTACAGCGTTCGAAATCAGCCGACTATTTGGAAGCATACCTCCTTGTGTTGATTTGTAATAGTAGTAAGAGTATGGGCATTCAATATGGACTGGCAAACTACTGAATGTAAACTTAGCTAGCAAATTACAAACAGCCAAACAACGCTGAGGTTGACTGTGACGTCTTGTAAAGGGCCTACAGCTAATTATTTCTTGCTAAACATATCCACTTAAACAACGCAGATATCGAATATTTCAATAAAAACACATGTTTAGAGAACAATGAAAGTACAGCCGCATTATGTTATGTTCATCGCAGAACAAACAAAGCCCCTTTTATTGCTTTATATCGTGTATGCAATCTTACAGCGAGAACTCGTGAATCCGATTTAATTGGCAACAGGCTTTTCTGTTTTCAAAGATAAGCTGTAAATGATTCAGTTAAGTGAATAAGAAAGATATGTCAATAGTATAAGCATCCTTTGGATGTTGTTTCTTTCTGTATGTCTAGCTAATGTGGAATTATGTTAAAGGTTCAAATATGTGGATTTGTATAACAAAATTATGAGAATTACCGGGATTGATTTAACAAAATGGCTAACAAAGATTTCTTGAAATAAGTTAATTCTCAAAGAGAACTGATTGATTGCTTCAAAAGAGGACAATCGGCATTGATTCTACAGGTCGTGGTAAAGGTAAAACTGGAGTAAGCCGTGACAACGGACATGTTGGAGGGGCCGAGAGGCAATATAAAACCCAGAGGTAAGATACTGGACATTAGGGCATGAAAGAACGTCTGTTTAAATGTTTAGCAGTACGTGACACAGGAGGCTTTGGAAAGACATGATTACAACGGTGCTTTGGCATGGGCTTATATGGCGTAACGCGTTCTGGGTATACATTGGCAGCCGCACTATTTATATAAACCACTGGGCTCCCGATGGCGGATATGGCTGACGTCACTCCAGTCAGCTTTATATTTCAGGCATGTTTCTTGCTTCTTGTGTTTTAATCTAAGACGACCCGGGAGTCCGTGCCAATCCGAAGTCTTGATCAGGCAAGAGAAGAGCATTTCTGATAAAGTAAAAGGTTCTCTCACACGCTTTGGGTCATATGTGGTATATGTGGTTAGCACAGTGTCTTTATAGACGCATCAAGACTGCCCAACACTTCATTCCGGTAAGCGGAGAAAGAGACGAAGAAGAATCAACATTTCAGAAAACTTCAGTGAGGGGAATTAAGAAAGAGACGAAGAATAATCAACACACACCAACACTTCAGTCCGGTGAATGGAGGAAGAGTCGAAGAAGAATCAACGCTGCCCAACAATTCAGCGTGGGGAGTGAAGAAAGAGACAAAGAAGAATCAACACTCATTAACACTTCAGTGCAGGGAGTGGAGAAAGAGACGAAGAAGAATCAACCCTCCCCCTACACGCCTGTGCTGTAAACGACGAAAGCGACGAAGAAACATCAACGAAGATGATTAGAATCAGATAGTCGCATCTACTTCCCATGGAATTTTCTCTGTTGCATATCTTAATCTTGGTTGACCTGGCAACCAGGGGAAATTTAAAACAAAAAAGAAAAATCACCTTGATGGGAATTTGAACACATGGCCACATACTGGCAGGAGAGCGAGCTACCACTGTGGCCACATCGGACATCTCTGGTAGGTTGGTCACACTCTTTTCTGGAATCACGTGTCATATTCTCCTTTAGTATACCATGTATTTTCTTCACGATATGTCGCCTCTATTCTGGAGCAATATTTCTAAAAGTTTCATAGCTGGGGACGATGCTTTGTAAATGGTGGTAGACCATCATTTGTATAAACCACTCGTCTGTCTATGGCTGATATGGCTGCGGTCACTTCAGTCGCTTTTACTTTTCAGACATTTGTGGTACTTATTTTGATTTTGTGATATGAGTCGACCTGGGAGCCCTTGTCAATTAAAACAATATTCCCAGCTATCGATGGGGTTTCAAACTTACGACCACCGACGCGGCATGCAAGTGTGATAACATCTACACCACCGCTGCCCTCACACAACATCGTGTGATATGTATAATACATGAGCAATTCTGACCACGGCTGGGAGATATTTCCAACCCAGACTGTGAGTGCTGCAACATTCTGGATGTGATTTAGATAAAAGACAGAACGTAAAGTATAGATCCATCTGTCCCAATTCCACAACGTATTGAAACAAATCTCTCTTCTTCGTTGTCTTATTTTTTTTTAAATGTATATATATATGTGTGTGTGTGTGTGTGTGTGTGTGTGTGTGTATGGGGGGGGGGGGGTCGGGGGGGGGGGGAGATATTCATTTATGTCGGTATCTTTATTTATAAACATATATCTGCTATTTCCCTCGGGAGATATATCCCTCCCTTTATTTCTATTCCACATTTCCCCGTATGTTGCAATATTCCAGTACATATTGCAATCATATATCCGAGCTTCAGCGTGCATAGTTTATACGTGCGGCCCACCCGTATAATGCAAAAACTCGCCATTCAGTATAATCCAATTCACAAATATTACGGATCTTAATGTTTGGAATCAAAATTGAATGTCGCTGTTATCTTGAATATACTATAATGTAACGTTATGAGATTAAAAGCTCATAGCTGGTGTACATAAATCTGGAGCATAATTTCAGAAAATAACTGTCTGTAAGTCATTATCAACATCTAGTGCACTGTCAGCTGGCGTAGGCGTTCATGTATTTCCACAGATCATGGTCTTTGGTGTTGTGGATCGACTTTCTGATGCTATATCTTTATGCCACCGGTTCAAAACATCCAGCATCATTTCTCTTGGTCGGCCTCTGCCTCTCTTCCCCTTGATCTTTCCAGTTGTCACGATGTTCTCCAACGCCTGTCTTCCCATCGCATGACCAAGGAAGTACGTAATCTAAATAGTTCCTGTCCACGTGTTGGCTACATGGTGTGAGCACATATTTGTATAGACCAACCAGTACTCCATACGTGATGTCGTCAGTATTTCGTGGGTCGCCTTTAGTTCCAAGACCATTTCCTTGAGCCCATTGTTGTCTGTGTCAACTCAAGAGCTAAGGTAACTTTGAAAAATGTACTCGCATATATTGAATTTTAACCCAACGACCATAGTGACAGTAGGTATATTTCTCGTAGAATACGTCTGCGCCTTTTCGCATATAAATCTTCCACATCTGTGTTATAAGTGCCAAATCTGGACCCTGACAGAGAAATAGAAAAGAAAGATTAAACCAACAGAAATAAGATTCCTGAGGAGAATACTTAATGTATCAAGAAGAGAGAAAATTAGAAATTATGAAATCAGGACTAAAGCGGGGATTATAGCAACGTTAGATTTAATAAAAGAAAAACAGCAAGTGAAATGGTTTGGCCATATAACTAGGCTACCAGTTAACAGTATACCACAACTAGCAATGATATGGAAGCAGAAGAAGAGGGCGGTCACGTAAACGATGGGCAGAGGGAATTACAGAGATCATGGGAAATTTGATATATGAAGCCAATAAACGGACACTCTCCCGATGTTTATACCTCACCTCGACACCGCAAGGTACTAGAGGAACATGATGAGATGACATGAGAATCTTCCTTTGTTCTATTTGTGTTTTGAATAAAAATGTAAATTGCATGTCCTTTACAGGAAGCTACATCCAATTCCAACAGTATTGACTGTTTGTTATAAATTAGGACATTTTACGTTTAGTATAGTGCCATTGCTAGCTATTCGGCTGTCATTTATACCATCGAAACCAACGAAAAGTAATCTACTCTCAAATCACACGGGGCTGCTTTCGAACTTTCTGCTTGATATGGCGGGGAATTGTCAAACTACGTGCACTAGCCTCTAGCCAAATAGCACATAAACAACAAACACTGATATTTCCTAGCATTGCCTAAATTTGTCTCAGAGAAATTCGCTACAATGGATCTATAATATGATAGGACGATCGCATTTTCTAATCCTGAACGGCACATCTTTTCCTCACTTAGCAGTGGACGACCGCAAAGAGTCGAACACTCGCCTGACCGTGATCATGACATATAACTGCATATAAACATATACTCATCTCATCTCATCATGTCCTTCTTGTACCTTGCGGTGTCGAGGTGAAGTATAAACAGCGGGATAGTGCCCGCTTATGGACTTCATATATCGATATTCCCATGGTCTCTGTTATTTCCTGCGTCCATCGTTTACGTGGTCGGCCTCTTCCTCTGCTTTCCTCTGGTCTGTACATCATTGTTTGTTGTGGTATACTGTTAGTTGGTAACCTACTTGCATGGCCAAACCATTTGACTTACTGACTTCTAATACAATCTAGTGCAGCTATAACCCCCAATTTAGTTCTGATTTCTTCATTTCTGATCTTATCTCTTCTTGATACATTGAGTACTCTTCTCAGGAATCTCATTTCTGTTGTTGTGATTTTTCTTTTCTCTTTTTCTGTCATTGTCCAGGTTTAGCATTGGTAACATAGAGTTGGTAGGAAGATTGTGTTGTAAAGTGCTTTCTTAGTAGTTATTGATACATGTTTGTTCTTTAGTATTGGTGCCATTTGTCCAATGAGTTGGTTTGCCTTATTGCATCTATTTTCGATCTCGTCTTCTGATTTGCCATTTGATGATATTATACTTTCTGGTACTTAAAACTCTTTACTTGTTTCAAAGGATGTTAGTTTAGGTGAATCGTTGTTGATTTTTCTTCTTTAATTATAGTCAGTACCTCTGTTTTACTTGTGCTAATTTTCATGTTATGTTCCCTACACATTTCGTTTAGACTATTTATGTGGTCTTGTAATTCAGCTTATGATTTTGCTATTAGTGCTTGGTCGTCCGCAAACAGGAGTTCTCTAATGGTTAGATTTGCAGATGATTCTTCTTCTGTGTTCTCTTCATGCGATGTTTTTGCGGTCTCTGTTTGGCTGGTTTCTTTACATATGTTGTCTATATATGTTATAAACAATAGAGGGGACAGGACACAAGCTTGCCGTACTCCGGATCTTATGGTGTAGGGTTCTGAGTGTCCTCCAGTTGCTCTCACTATGCATTCACTGTTATTGTATAAGCTTCTACATAGGTTTGTTAGATGTGTACACACTCCATATTGTTTAAGGATTTCCCACAGCTTGTTTCTATCTACTCTATCAAATGCCTTTTCTTAGTCGACAAAGGCTAAGTAGAGTGTTTCACTGAATTCGATTGATTTTTCCATAAGTTGTCTAAGAGCAAAAATGGCATCTGTGCATTCTTTGTTTTTCCTAAATCCAAGTTGTGTTTCTCTTAGCTGGGGTTCATTTGGTATTTCATCTTGTCCTAGTGATTTGTTCAGTTGGGCTAATCTGATGGATTCTATAATTTCTTCTTTCAGTATGTCTGGTTTTAGTTCTTCGGTGGCATCTGTGTCGGTTTCTTGAATTCCTGTGACATCTGATGGGATGTTGAGAAGTTGTTCTAAGTATTGTTTCCATCGTATTAGGATTTGTTTATGTTCACTTATTGTCTCTCCATTTTCGTTGTTAATTATTTCAGTTGGGTCAAGGGGTTCTCCTCTAGTTCTCATTGCACTTATCTGTTTATAGAAGTTTTTAGTTGCCTCCTTGTAGTTTTTACTTAGAGTTTCTCCATACTCCTCTCAGTCTTTTTGTTTTTCTCTCTTTACAATTCTATTCACAAGTCTTCTCGCTAGTCTATATTCTATGTAATCGCATTCTTGTTTGCTCTTCAACCACTATTTATATTGTTCCTTTCTGTCTTTTACAGCTTTCTTTATTTCTGCGTTCCACCAACTTGTTATTTTCTTTATCCGTGTTTTGCGTTTTTTTTGTGGTTCCACATGTTATCTTTGTAGTATTTAAAATGCCTGATTTGAACATCTTCCATTCTTCTTCCACTGTTTTTCTTTCTATAGGTAATTTTACAAAGATTTCAAATAGCTCTTTTTCATAATTATCCCCCACTGCCTAGTCTTTGAGATTTTTTAAGTTTACTGATTCGCATGGCATGTATTTTCATTGTCTTTGCTTCCCTCTACTGATGATTCTCATTGTGGCAATGACTGCTTTGTGGTCTGTGTTTATATATTTGTTGGGCACTGCCTTGCTTCTAATGTATTTCTCTTTCTGTTACTTCTTGTTTATATACAATCAGTTTGGCTTTTAGTATCTAGATTGTTCCATTTATACCAGGTGTATATTTGTGAGTCTTTGTGTTTATAGAATGTATTTGTTATATAGAGGTCGTGTTGCCTGCTTAGCTCTATTAGTCTACTTCCGTTGTCATTTCTTTCATTATGTTGGTCTCCAAATGTTCCAAGATGTTTTTCTATGCCCGCTGTGTTGTGTCCTAGTCTTGCATTGAAGTCTCCCATAACTATAATGTTTTCCTGCTTATTTATTTTATTTAGCACGTCATGGATGTCTTCGTAGAAGTCCTCGCATTCTTGCTCATAATTGTTTGTATTACATGGTGCGTATATTTGTACATATTTTGTAATTGTTTGTTCTTTCATTCTTACTGTTATGATTCTTTCTGATATATATTTTATTTCTAGTATTCCTCTTGCTAGCCGTGGTTCAATGACTAATTCCCACGCCGTGACTTGCCCTTTCATGCTGTTCCACTCCAGAGTAGGCAAACGTAAAACTGTTGTGGATCTCCTTGCATCCTTGCCCCTTTATTCTGGTGTCCGCTAATCCCATCAGTCCAATTTTCCTCTCTTTTATTGTTGCTATAAGTTCTTATTCTTTACTATTAAAACCGCATACGTTCATTGTGTCTATTATTTGAATAGCTGATCTGTCTAGTAGTCCATTAACATTGCCGGGTCTATATCCATTAGGTTCAGTCCGTTTATACTTCTTAGTTTTTCTACGAGTCCATCCCCTATGGAGAGCCATATCCCCGTTAGCCCATGACCTCACAGTCATGGTTTCCCAGTCTACACCACGTGGAGGTGGGGTTGACTTGTGTAGTCTGCGGCTCATAGGCGGGCTACTAATTTTCACTTTTCACCCCTCCTGGCGCAGTCCACACCTTGTAGACATATACAAGTAACGTTAAATATGTTTCCGTCAGCGTATTAGTCCAAGTGTTGAGACATTCATCAGGCATGCAAGTCTAACTCAAAGATGAGCTACATAATATCTTCGTGAGGTGGAAGGAGATCCTACAGGTTGCCTCCACACTGTTATGAAATCTTGTTAATGAATCGCTGTTTGGACTCGAGTCTTATCTATTTACTGTTAGATTCAAATAAACCGTTTACCTTGCTCTATCTATGTATTGGCGGACGCTAACAGGTGTAGATTATTGACTTGTTCTATCTATTGGCGGTATGCAATAACTGTGTAGATTATTGTATTGTTCGGTTATGTACTTGTCGACACTCATAAACAGTACAGATTACTGTCTTTTTCTGTCAGTTACTGGCGGACAGGCATACACAATGTAGATTATTGCTTTACTCTATCTAATACTGGCAGACATGCATAAGCAGTGTAGATTATTGATTTGCTTTGTGTATTACGCTCGGACATGCAAACACAGTGTGTGTTATAGCCTCTTTCTGTATATCTTCTTCCTGACACGCATAAACAGTGTCGATTACTGACGCATTTTGTCTATCTACTGGCGCCTTGCATAAACCGTATAGACATAGATTATCGTCATGTTCCGTCCACCTGCCGGCAGACTAGCCAGCATGTAGAATGTAGATTATGTCTAGTACTGGCGGACTTTATGAAACTGTGTAGGTTTTCGACTCTCCCTTATCTGCTATTACACTTTGCGCTAAGATTTGAATTTTCTCTATTTTGCTTCTCTCTCTCTCTCTCTCTCTCTCTCTCTCTCTCTCTCTCTCTCTCTCTCTCTCTCTCTCTCCCTCACTCTCTCTCTCTCCCTCTCTCTCTCCCTCTCTCTCTCTCCCTCTCTCTCTCTCCAGCTCTCTTGGTGTCTAGATTCCATGACATTGTAAAATATATGTTATGATATCAATCCGATTCTTGTCAATGTGTAATGAAATGATGAAGAAACTGGAGTCAGTGGTATGGTCTTTCAGGCGGATGCTGAGAATATCGTGGACAATGCTACTGAGAGACGCTAAGATCTGTGAGGTTTGTGGGTGTTAACGAGACCACTCATCAAAATGATATAACAAGCATTAAAAACACCAAACAGAGAGCATCTGTTGAATTTGTTTTCTCTCCAGGACATGCTGGTTTGATGGCAAATGAGTAGGCTGACAGATGGGCTGGGTTTGTACCGCTAGGTTCCAATTCAATCCAATCCAATTGTGAGACAAGATGTTTCAGCCCCCTTCAACCGTCGTGTAATTGTCGGTTATAATTGGGGCCCTTATGATTATCTACTTGTGCTTGCATAGATAAGGCTGCGATCTCGCTTCTTGGAGTCAGTGTTTTCTGTCTTAAAGTGAGTTTTAACTTTGGTGGCTTTTCACATGCCTGGTCAGGGTTGGACACTTGTAAGGCCTGGTGTAGTTATGTTTCTGCCCTGCATCATATTGTTTTTACCTTCAGGGAAAGTTTTACCATTTGTTGTCGCTCCTTGGTCGACGTAATTTTGGTTATCTTCCTTCTCCACTACATCCTCTTCTGTTACTTCCTCTTCTGTCTATGACTTGTTGTCTTCTGTTTCTAATGGCATGAGGGTAAAGGCTGTATGGGTTTGGTCCGGAGCAGTACCTGCAGACCTCCACCTCACATTTCCATCTGGTAAGGGTGTGGAAAAACTTCCGGCACCTGGAACACAGCAGCACTCTAGGAAGTTAGTGCTCCGGGGCTTGTTCCCTCTTGTCCCACAAGAAATCAAAGACACCACCAATCATGATTCATACATTCGCAACCTGTTTGAACACTACCTTAGTACAGACTACATGCCCCCATAACAAATAACACAAAAAAGACAATAATGGTAACTTATCTCAAACGACAACTAGCCAAAAAACATTCCCTTTTGTATGGCACGTTACACCCTCCTTAGGTATTTATAATGCCCATGTTAAACACTGCCTCAGTGAGTCATTTGTTATTGATTATTTTTCATGCGTTTCAATGTTCTTTTGTTGTCAAAAGTTGCTTCATAAGTGATGTTGAATGAAAGAATGTATGAGAGGAAATAGAGAAGAAGGGCAGAATGTCAGACGGGCCTGAGTGCCCAATTCTTAACCCTTTGAAAATAAAGACTTATTATTATTATTATTATTATTATTATTGTCCCATCTGACTGTCTGAAAGATCATTCGGTCCTCCGCTGTGATGATGACCATTGTGGAGAGGTGTTATTCTTGCCGATGATCCTCTCAGCCTCTGGTGATATTCAGTGTCGAGTTTTCTCTCGACAGCATCTCCCTGACTTGGTCGTTTGTGAGATGGGTTTGGACTGGCTTGATGACCCTTCGTATACTCATGATGTGTCGGGTGGCTTCCACTGAGATGCCGTGGCGAAGCTTCGTGTCGGCTTTCTCATATTATGCGATTTTCTGTAAAAGTGCTGTGGTCTTTGCGTTCTTGCTGATGGAGACCACTACTCCATCCGGTTCTTTGCGCAGCTGGGCGATGCTATGTCTTCCCAGCTGGTTCTCCAGCAGATTAATTATCTCGTCTGTTGGTAGCTCCGACAGTTTGGTCTCCCTCACGAAGCTTTGCTTCTACAGGATTGTGCCGGTGAAGTTCTCAATTGTGCTGTCCTACAGCTAGACTGTTTCTCAATGGTAGGTTTGTGAGCTTCTCCGCTGCTCCTGACTTTAGCTATGGTTTCAGGCGTCGGTTAATTGACGGGAATAGCTTCAGCTGGGGTAGGAGTGGGACTACTGTGTGTCGCCACACAATCATCAGTCCTATCAGCCTTCTTCGCCTCTATCTTCTTCTTCCCGGCTGCATATAATTCATGTCGTGTCGCAGCGTTTTTAATGCGAGCAATCTTCTACACTGTCGGTTGGCGATTGTCTTCTCGACTGAGCGTCGAGTCGGAATGACCGTTTGGGGATCTAGTGTATAGTGCAGAAGAACATATCAATCATCAGACAGGGACCAGAGGATCTGGCCGAGACTCGAAGCTCCGTTGAAAGGCCAGACGGACAAATAATAAGATTCCACAGATACCATTAGTATTGGGACACTCCGCTGTCTGTTGAAGATGATGGCGGAGCGTGTATGGGAATGTCCCGGGTGCTATGATATCGGTTCTTGGCTTAGCTCAGCTCAGCTCAACTCAGTTCAGCCCAACTCAGCTCATCTCAAGTCACTCAGCTCAACTCAGTTCAGCTCAACTCAGCTCATCTCAAGTCACTCAGCTCAACTCATCAATACCACAACTAAAAGACAAACAAAATGTCGGCACATATCATCAGAAGAGGTTGAGGTTCAGTTAGTTGCGTGTCCTTGCATGACGTCCCAGTCAGCTCCAGCATTTATGACTGTGTGTGATTTCATCAGTAGTTTGCCATTGCTTTCTAAACGACCGGCACATATACAATTTTATGAAAATCAACGCAATGCGGTTTGCTTTCAAGTCGCGCGCAGCTGTGTTTCGAACGCGGGATTACGAATTAGTGGGATCATACTAGGCAAGAGAGGCAGATGTAGACATAGAGTAATATATGTGGAAAGCTTATCAGCTAGCACAAGAAATATTATAAGCAACATCAGTATCATCAACTGCTCAGATGACGGAGAAGATTGAAAAGTCATTATCGCAGTCGCCTGTTCGAGAATAATCACATCATGACATCACGAAGAAAAAAAATGACAATCCATGTGCACTTACGTGTTTCTGGCCCTTTTTAAAACCAAAGTTTTCTGTTGTAAGTTAACATTTATAACTGACACAAGTTCGTTGGAGTAGATAAATGATACATTCAGCTCACTCAGACTTCTCCAACAGTTGAAATGCATGTTTCTCTGTGTATTCAGCGTCGGCTGAGTGGCCTAGGGGTGGTGAATGTTGTTTCATAATCAAGACATACCGGGTTCGATGTCAGTGCAGGCCATTTTGGATCTGATCGCTATGCGTTGCTTTTCACAATATTATTATAGTCGTCCGGTCAAACAACAATGACACACTTCTTTGTTATAAAAAATATACCGTATAGCCATGGTGACCTTGTCTGTTTACATCCTTTTGTATACTATGCTACAAATTATTTCTAACACCAATGTTCCTTAATGCATGGTGTCAAACTAATCCGAAATCTTCTCTCTTGGTCTCCCAGTGTCTGTACCGAACGTAAATATTCCTGGAACAGTACATATAGTAAATAAATGCTATGGGTGTGTTTATTGTGTACCACATAGTACAGCTTTTTCATTCACATGCAATGTTCTATATTTGTCAGCAAATGTCAATCCGTGTGTATAATCCATTACTTTCCGGGTCATGTAAAGGACATACATTCACTTTGTTGTGTATTCTGTACAAGCTCTTGTTGCTGTGGACCTTATAAAGTCACATATCGTGCAATTCAACTCCAGTGATACTCCTTCATTCTTGATTGGGGACATGTTCTTATGCTTCTTCTTGGGAATGATGATTTCCCATGATCTATACATTCCATCCTGACTTACTTTTATGCACATTCCATCCTGACTTACTTTCATGCACATTCCATCCTGACTTACTTTGAAACACATTCCATCCTGACTTACTTTCATGCACATGTCATCCTGACTTACTTTCCTGCACATTCCATCCTGACTTACTTTCATAAACATTCCATCCTGACTAACTTTCCTACACATTCCATCCTGACTTACTTTCATGCACATGTCATCCTGACTTACTTTCCGACACATTCCATCCTGACTTACGTTGACACATACTCCATCCTTACGTACTTTCATACACATTCCAGCCTGACTTTCTTTCCCCTGACATGCGCATTGCATCTTCAACAAAGCAGATACTGTAAGTCATATACATTTTGAGGAGATAAAAAGAGTAGAAAGAATATGTAGAAAGAAAATATGTTCATGTCAGATGTCGGAAAAGCCCAGATACCAGGACTGCCAAACAATACAAACAAGAAAATATGTCCCTCAACGAATATTGGACATATGGTGCTAAAACATATTGTTATAGACCACTCAACACTCCAGGGGTGGCGGGACCAATATCACAACGATCGCCTTTACTTCATGGGCCATTTCCTAGTTCCACTGTTAAGCTGGGTCGACCTGATAGCAGGTCCATTTAAACTCCCGCCTCCAGGCAAAATCCATGAGGATGCCTCTGGTTAAGAGTACCGCGCAGAGACATGCACTATATGCAGCCGGGAAGACGAAGGCAGAGGCGAAGAAGGCCGTGGCGACTGCTGAGCCCACATCTACATACAGCAGTCCTGCTCCTACACCATCTGAAACCGCCTCCGTCGCTGAAGAAACCACAGCTGAAGCCAGCAGCAGCCGGGAAGTTCTCAAAAGCAACAAGATGATGCAGCCCAATTTACCAGAGACCTCCACACAGGAGGAAACAACAACGGAGGGCTTCACCGGCAAATTACTGCTAAAATAGACAAGCGTGGGAGAAGAAGCCAAATTGTCGGCGCTACCAACAGAAAAGATAAACAGTCTGTTGGAAAACGAGCTGGGAATAAACAGTATCTACCAGCTGCGCAAGACACCTGATGGAGTAGTGGTCTCCATCAACAAAACCCCAAAGACCACAGCACTTATGAAGAAGATTGCACAAGGAGAGAAGGCCGACATCAAGCTCCACCACAGCATCTTATTGGAGGCCACCCGGCACCGCACAAATAAACGATGGGTCATTAAACGAGTCAAGACCCATCTCATCAACGACTAGATCAGGGAAATGCTGACAAGGGAGAACAAGCAACTCAAGATCACCAGTGCTGTGAGGTTCATCGGAAAGAACACCATCCCCTCCACAGTCGTCATGGTAACATGGGAGGACCGAGTGATCCCTCAATTCATCAGATGGCACAAGAGAGACCAAGTTCCAGAGCACTACATACCGAGAGTGCTGCAGTGCTCTAAGTGCCAGAAGTTTTGGCACACCCGTGCCACCTGCAAGAGTGAGGTGGAGGAATGCAGATACTGCTCTGGACCTCATACATGGCAAAGATCGATGAGGAATTCGGGAGGCCAACACCAACAGAAAATGTGCCAACTGCCTCGGCAACCACGACGCCAGGTACCTCGGCTGCCCCTGCCACCAAGACAGCAAGGAAGCCATGAAGATCGCCATCAAATCTAATCTACCATAAAAAGCGGCTAGGAGGCAGTACGAGGCGACCAACCGACTCACACAAAGTGACAAAGCGCAACTGGAAGGTCAACTGAAGGACCTAAGATCACAGTTTAAAAGTATGGAGGAAGAAAACGAAAAAACGCAAGAAGCACAGATAACAGCCGTTCAGGGCATCCTGGACGAATTGAAACAAGTTCAGCAGGAGATTGAGCAGGATATCGCTCGGATGGTTGCTATAAATGCTGAAACTAACGAAACTATCAACAATCCAAGAAGAAAGAGAAAAGACAGAGAAGAATCTCTCAAACAGATACAAGAAGAAAGAGCACAGATAGAACTACTCAAGTCCAAGACCGAAACACCAGAAGCAGAAGATGCAAAGTCCCAGACAGAAGAAGAAGTAAGAGACGAGGAGAGAGAATTCCACAGCGACAGCGGCGAAGAAATGTGGCCGCGGATGAGGGAATATATCCGCAATGGACAATCTGTCCTCGTAGCAGACATCAAAAACCACATCAAGATAGTAACGAACGAAATCAACCCATCAGAAGTCGGGAAGCTGACATCAAGCAGTGCAATGTACGAAAGACAAACTATAAGCTACACCATAAAGACCCCAATTATAGCCAAGTCGAAAACTCGAAGGCTAAAAGGTATTCGTACCAAAAATTGGATTGGATTGGAAAATCCATGACACCGTGTCGTAGAGAATTGTCTAGCTACTGCGCCACTCGCCTTTCCTCAATGAAACAAAGTCTTTAATTACACAAGCGTCCTGTTTAGATGTGTAATATAGATGGCTAGCCACGACAGTCGCTGTTACGTGTCTATCTCTTTTAGTCTAGCCTTTCTAGACACTTGCATATTTAGGCAAAATGATGCAGTTGATTGCGTGCTAAATACAATCTCATATACTTATAGGTAACGTGCGTATTGAGTGACATTGAGTATCCACCATGTTCGATAGTTGACATCAAATGTCAATCATCAGCATCGTCTTAATGTTCCCTTTTGCCGTCGCGCGCCGTTGGGAGGATTTGTAGGTGCTCCAGCGCCCGATGGGTGGTACTGGATAGTGTCATTTCGTGTGATTATACAATGTCTTTGATGTCTTCAATCCATTTTCTTCTCGGGCGTCCTCTTGCTCTCGTAGCAGATCTTATTTGATTTTAGGCCAGTTCGTGGTGTTGCATTCTAACTAGATGGCCAAACGAAGCACTTGTCAGTCAATGTGTATAATCCATAACTTTATACTACTGCCTCGGTCTTGAATGGATATTAAATTGTGAACATTCCTTTGTTGGAGTCTATGTATTTTCATTCCACATGCAACACAACAATGAACACCAAAAATAAACAATAAAATAAACAACAAAACACCAGACAATGTTCGAGTGAAACTAATAACTCTTAAAGGCCTAAATGTCAATGTTTGAAGCGGCTAGTGTCGTTCTGTGTAATTGTACCATGTCTTTGATGTCAATTCAGTGTCTTCTCTGAGGACGTCTTCCTCTGGCATGAGACTTTCTTTGATGTAGCGAAAGTGCTGGTAGTTGATGGTGTTGCATTCTAACGAGATGATCGAACCATTTAATGTTTTGCCTTTCAATGTACGTGACAGAGTGTTTGGAGCTCGATGTCAGTCCGATGATATCATTTCTTAGTCGATCTCGGATTGTAAAGTTAGCAGCTCTTCACTGGTTATTTCAAGTCTCAGGTGGTGATTTTGTGTAAGTGCCATTTGTATAATGTCCAAGTTTGACATTGGTATAATAGGATTGGTGTGAATATGCTATTTATTATCTGTCATTTTAAAAGTCGCTTAAAAGTCGACAGGGTCGACCTCATTGCACCGGGTTTTATCCCATATGGCACGTCGGTCTCTTTCCGCAGCGCGGAAAGCGTCGCACAAAGCACGAACTCCGTAGCTCTAGCGACAGGCGTCTCCGAAAAAATATCACGCGTGAACTGAAGGACGCGGAATCGAACCCACAACCTTCGGAGCCTGAGTCAAACGGCTTGACTACTTCGCCATGGAGACTCCATGTCATTTTGCGGACAGTTAAGATCGAACGTCAACAGAAGTTAATATTACATCCGCAATATATATATATATATATATATATATATATATATATATATATATATATATATACATATATATATATATATATATATATATATATATATATATATATATATATATATATATATATATAAGTAGTTTGCCATTGCTTTCTGAGCGACCGGCTCACATACCCCTAAGTTACTAACGCGGCGAGAACCACTACCGATTCTCGCGTAGGTTGCGTTACTCACGAGAATATACCTTATTACGGAGAAAGACGTTAACTCCCTAGGCCAGGGAGAACGGCACGCAATATTGAGTTCATTAAATACCGATTGCCGGTTGTTTATAAAATGTTGGCTTATGTACAGACCAATTAGAAGCCTAAGAAGAGGCCGAACATGTAAACGACGGACAGAGGTGATAATAGTCTTGGAAATTGGATATATAAAGCCTTTAAACGTGCACTCTCTGGCTGTTAATGCTTCACCTCGACACAGAATGGTACAAGAGGAACAAGAAGAGAGAAGATAAGAGGAGATGAGATGAGATGAGAGGAGTTAGATGAATGTTTGGTTAGCACTATGTACTCTGTAGCCTCAGAACGTGTAACTGGGTATTTTACTATTCTTCATAGGCCCAAGTATACATTTACCAGGTGCGTTGTATTCACATACAGTAATGGAATAGATTTTTGTCCAAACACGAGGTAGTTTCCTCAACAGAAAACTCAATCGTTTAATCGATATTCTAAAATTTCGATGATGCTCTTAAGTGAAGCTTAGAGTTTTTACAGATCGTGTCTCGTAGGTTGTTTTTCTATGGCCAGCCTGCTTCTCATTTCGTCTAGAGCTGTGTTCTGTCTGTCGTCATGCCCCTTTCTTTTGCTTCCAGCTGAAGACGGCACATAAAGAGCGGGTCTTTAACAAACATTTCTCATGTCTATTATATGTTTTGTCATTACTTACTGCAATTTCCGTATTTCATTTACTTACTGCTATTTCCGTATTTCGTTCTGATCTATCATTGAAACGTCTTGGAAAACGGCTATAATGTTTTCTCAAGATTTCCTTTCTAATCTCCTGCCTCCTGTTATGACGCGGTGATTAGAGCTCTAAAATGTCGGCCCTGTTATCATGCATTCAAATCCCCTGAGGAGATGGGATGTTTTATGTACGAATCTGGACTCCCAGGTCGACGTAGACACAGGTACCAGGACGTTTTGTGAGAAATAAAAACAGCTTAAATGACATTGGCCAAATCACAAAAAGAGTGCCGATTGATATAAAAATTATGTGTAGACAATTTAGCCAATTCATGGAATGAAAAAGAATAATTTACTTTACTTTTACTTGCCTCCGACTGATTCCGACAATTATGTTGTTGTTGTTGTTGTTGTTGTTGTTGTTGTTGTTGTTGTTGGTGGTGGTGGTGGTGGTGGTGGTGTTGTTGTTGTTGTTGTTGTTGACGTTGTTATTGTCGTTGTTTTAATCGAGAGGATCAGTTTCATTGCACTGGGTTTTACCCCATATGAATAGGTCTCTTCCTGCAGAGCGGTCTTTGGAAAACATCACCTCTAACACGCTCATACCTCGTTAGATTGGCGACGTGGTCTGTTTGGATGGTAGGTAAATCAAAACGATCATGTATCCCAACACCTGACAATGGGGCAGTGGACAGGACGTCTAGTCTCCTCGGATAAAGATGAACAACTAGGAGGAGCTGTCTACACTTTGCGCACGATAATAATCCTCAGCAGCTGGTAATTCTATATTTTTTTTAAAGCAGGCAGAACAGCCTGGTGATAAATTTCAACTTTAGGAAATCAACCCACAAAAAATAGGCTCTGACTAAGGGGTTATGAATGCAATTCATAAGTTCGAAACACCACTGCGGGCGATTTGGAAGCAGACAGCCTTACGTTTTCTAATGAATGCTGCTTCCATGGACGATGAACTGGTTTTTTTCGTTGCGGACATTTGTGTCGGCTTTCTGGCAGCGCCATTATGCATATTATAACATTGCGGACTGCTTGGTTTGTCGAGATTCCAGTCTGTTCCACTTTTAACATGCGGCAGTAAGGAGCATTTTGTGTGATATTCACTGACACAGGAATATAGCATGATGGGGCACCCCTTTGCCGTGAAGTTGGGACCGCGTCTGACTAACTAACATGTGAGTATGAGTGCCGGGCGTTCAGAAAGCAATGGCAAACTAATGAATGTAAACTTGCCCAGGAATCACAAACCATCCAAAAATGCTGGAGTTGACTGCTATGCCCTGTAAAAAATATGCAACTAACTTTTTTTGGGGGGTTAGTGGGGGGGGGGGGGGGGGGGGTTAAACCTGCAAAAGAACATTTATGCCATGTGATTCTAGTATACTGACACTTGGGTCTGCGTAGGCGCTAAGAGGTTTGAGTGATTTGCTGAGATTCTACAAGAGGTCTTCAATTATATATATATATGTTATATATATATAACCATGCCATTGTCTTGTAACCTGTCAATAGTGTTGTTAAAAATGTCAAGTGTGTCAAGCACGTGACATCACAGTGTAGATGAAGACTAACATCATAAAGACAGTTTACAGTTGGCCGTCCTATGTTTTACATGCACCAAAGAAGAGCAGCGTTCCATTGTCCATTTTGTTTTTAATCAGTGAAGGGTGAAACCTGCAGAAATTCATCGGCAATTGAAGGTCCGGTATGGCGATGCATGCCTGACAGTTCAGCGAGTGTATGAGTGGAGTAGGAAGTTTCAAAAGTTCGTGATTTCTGTCAAAGACTGTTCAGGACCAGGTCAGGCACACCGAGTAGTGATCGCAGAATTGTTACACACGTGATCAAGAGCATCGAGTTTCTACAGGAATCCAGGGGCTTTATGGGGCTGCATTGAACGCAGTGTTGTTGAGTTGAGTTGAGTTAAGAACCGACATCACTGCACTCAGAACATTCCCGTACGTGCTCCGTCCCCTCGTTCAACAGCCAGCGAAGAGTCATACTACTAATCGTTCCCACCGCTATCTGATTAAAAATTATCCTGGTCTTCCCTCTCAGTTTTGAGATTCTTCCAGAACCCCTGCCGATCCCCCGAAGCAACGGAGTACGTGCTTTGTGCTCGATACCTTTGACAACAGCCAGCGAGGAGAGAATGAAGCGGAGGAGAAGAGGTAGGAGAGAGGGAGAAGGAAAAGGAAGAAGAGGACTGGAGCCAGAAGTGGTAGAAGGAAAACGGATCGTTTGGGACTCAAAAATGTACGGGTTGGGTATTGGAATTTCCATAGTGCAAAGCAACGAGGACCAATACTGGAGAAACTGGTCTACGATTTTGATGTCCTAATGTTACAGGAACTGAATACGAACTCTTTTTAGTGCCCTGGCTATACATGTTACATCAACCCAACTGGGCAGGGAAGACATGGGCAGGCTCTGGTGGTCAAGGACGGTTTACAGCATTTAATACTGGATATGAGTGGTTGGGGTCAGGAGAGTAAAGAGGTGCAGGGAATGCGGATACAAATCTGCCGATACTGCTGGAACCTGATAAATATATATGTAAGTGGGGAATCGTGCGTAAGCAGAGAGAGTTGGGACTGGTTGAAAAGTTCAGTGGACACTCCTGGTACCAGGTATCTGATATGTGGTGACTTCAATGCCCGCGCCAAGGAATGGGACAGGTTGGGAGAGAACAGACAGGGTACTGCTCTTGCTGAGGCCCTGTTTGAGACGGATGTTGTCTGTCTAAATGACAAGACATCCACTAGGCTAGCAATGAGACCTGGGGACCCTGACACGGCCATCGACCTGGTACTTGTATCCTAAGAGGCGGCATCAGACATAACATGGAGCGTCCTTGGAGACCATGGAAGTGACCATCTCCCCTGTTCTGTGCTGATACCTAAGTCCAGCACAGTTAGGGCTACAAGAGCCCGCAGGGCATTCAGTTACGATTGCAACCACTCTTCCCTCTTGGGGCGTCTTGATCACAGGGAAGATCTAAACCAACAAGAAGAATTTTCACCCAACCATCATAGTGGACACCAGAGGTGGAGAATTCATGGAGGGAAAAGAGGGCAGCCATAAGGAATTGGCAGAGGGTGAGGGGACAACCAATTCAGTTGACACAGAATTGGAGGAGACTGAAACATATAAAAACGTAAAGGTGCAGGATTTTAAACTCCAGGCAGCAGAGCCAAAAAGGATTAAGTGGGAACAGTTTGTCAATGAAATCGTAGTGTTGACTACATGGAATAATGTTACCTTTGTTCTGAACTCTTTCAGAATATATTCTCTGTCCCTCTGTCTGTCTGTCTGTCTGTCTGTCTGTCTGTCTGTCTGTCTGTCTGTCTGTATGTCTGTCTGTCTGTCTGTCTGTCTGTCTCTCTCTCTCTCTCTCTCTCTCACACACACACACACACACACACACACACATACACATGCACACGCACTCACACACACACACACACACACACACACACACACACACAAATTGGCATTGAATAAACCTTAGCATCCTTAACATTTACTAGCACATCTTTCACCCCTGTCAGTAAACGTTATCAATGGTTTCTATTCAGTCGAACTCCCCGAACCTCTGGAGAGCTGTCAACCCCACATAGACACACACACCGACAAGCGACAAGGCACATTGCTGTCTGACAGCAAACGAAAAATCCCGCAAACAGATAGCTCAAATGTTTGAGTACAGGAAAAGCAAACCAGCCAGACGTTGACTTTAGAAACAAGCTGTCTTTATGTCCCCGCGACTTTTAGAAACCCCTATTCTATTTCTGAGGAACTATTCCTAGTGCGTGTATGTGAATGAAAACGGTATTCCAATTACCACTGCTTGTTTCCCAAGAGAAGAGTTACGAACTGAGATGAAAATAATGTTTGCCCTCGTTATAATTAATGATGTACTGGCAATGCGTGTTATTTTGTCTTATTTAAACCGTATATTTGTGTTAGGTCACACTTAACGGAACAATTCTGAAACAAGTTAATGTATTTAAGTATAATGGTACCTTAATACCAGCAGATGGATGATGCATCAAGCAAGTTTACTGCAGAATAGCTAAAACAAAGGCAGTATTTTACAAATTGAAGAATATTCAATGACATTTATCTTTATTAATCGAGATGAGGAAAAGAGTTTTTAACAGCTTTATTGAGTCAATAATGATGTGCGGAAGCAAATTTGAGACTATAAGTAGACAAGTAAGAAATTATGTGGAAGGTGCGGAGATTTAGTTGCATAGCAGATATGATAAGAACAAAGTGGACTGATAGAAAGAGCAGTGTGTCATCGTGAAAACACTTAACTCACAAAGAAAGCTGTTTGCTCTCATCAAAGGAGGTCTGTCCACATTCTTTCGGCATGTCAAGAGAAGAGGAATGCTGGAGTTTGGCGTAACAGCGGCGAGGCAGGTGATACCAAAGTAGAAGAGGCTGGACATTTTGACATCAATGCATGAAGGAATGTCAGTATAAGAAATGATTGGAAGCACGAGATACGGAAAGCTGTGACAGAAATGATCACCAACGCCACGCGGCATGGGCTGTAAGAAGAAATGAATAAATAGCGTATAGCATTTGTAAACAAACGAATTCAGACTGGAGAGTCCGGCATGCACATCAGGTAGCCAGCCACCTGCCTCTCTGGTCCGTTGCGAATGGTTTACGGAGGCAGTTCGAAATCCCGCAAACAGCGTTCAAAACACAACTGAGTTGGGTTTTTTTTATTTTTATGAAATGGTAATGGTGCCGGTCGTTCAGAAAGCAATGGCAAACTACTGAACGTAAATTTGCCCAGGAAACACGAACAGCCAAAATATTTTGGGATTGACTGCTACGTCGGTAGAGGATATTTAAAGCCGTAAACTGATTAGGGAAATTAGACGTAGACAGAGACAACCTTTTGGACACGTTGTGAGAAGAAATAAACTATAGAACTTGGTGACAACTGGCAAGATTCAGAGGAAGAGAACGGGGGAAGGCAGAGAGGTAAATATATGGATGGCTTGACCACATGGCATGGTTGAAACAAGAACACGGTGCCGATCCACGATTCTGGTGATCTTTTGAGATGGCGAAACATGACCGCCCATGCTTGCGTGCATGTCACTTGATGATGACTGAAATCTGTATAAGGCATGATCTGAAGCACGAGAGTCACAAGGCTGTGTACAGACATTATCACCAACGCCACAATCAGCTACTGAATACCACAGATCCCGATGCCTTTTCGGAGACGTGACCAAATGCCTGCCTCCCGCTCAGAAGGGTTTGGGTTCGTGTTGGGCTTCTGCTATTCGGCTCACGACTGCTATTGTTTCGAGGAAAGCCCGAGTTGGTGCTCTGTGCGACTCTTTCTTCTGGTCGCTCTCTAGAAAGAGACAGAGCCATATGGGATAACATATGGTGTAATAAAGTAGACCCCCTTGCTATTTCACCCTAAATTTATCTTTAATTAAATGTTCACCAAATGCTCAGAAAGCAATGGCAAACTACTAAATGTAAACTTTCCATGTGGTGCTTTAATCTATTTGTCCTTGTAGATGAAAGTACTATTATATTTAATATGTACATGTAGATGAAAGCTCCATTACTTAATATGTCAATCTAAATGACAGCACCGTATATATATATATATATATATATATATATATATATATATATATATATATATATATATATATATATATGTGTGTGTGTGTGTGTGTGTGTGTGTGTGTGTCCATATAGATGAAATCACCACATATAGTTATCATGTCTATGTACATGAAAGCACCACATATATTTAACATGTCCATGTAGATGAAAGCATCAAATATATTTAATATGATTAACACGTTTACAGCTCAAGTCGCATTGGGCAGATGGTAGTAAACACATTTTGTGTAGGCCAATCGGCACTCGGACATTCCCTGATACCTATTGTACAATGGGTCTACCTGACGGCCCGTGTCATTTTCAAAAGTAAAGTTTACGAATGGAACCTCTGAGTCTAGCACCTTGCGACGACGCTCCCGCGGTTGTCTCGTTCCGTATGAACTCTGTAATTACAATTGCACACGAACAATAGTCGACTCCAGCCGTCACTATTTAAACAGAAGGACTTCCAACACGGTGTTAGATTTTCATGGATATATCCGTCAAACCATTCTTGCAATATCAGAGACGATGTACATCTCATTTCAGCCAGTGTATTATTCATTGCTCACATTATTTAATACATAACTCTGCAGTTTGCGCCTGACGAGATGCAGTGTAATATGCCAGGCCATAAATCGTGCAATATTTTACTAATGTCGTCTTTGTTTAAATATAGCTAATCGTTAATCGCCGTTCTCCGTGGTGAAGGTGTTATGGAAGCGGGTTGTAATCCCGCCTACCCACGTTCGAAACATAGTTGCGCGCGATTTGGCAGCTGGGTTTTAACGAATTGGTATGGGAGACGGTCGTTTAGAAAGCAATGGTAAACTACTTACGTAAACTTGCCAAGACATCAACAACAGCAGTAAATGCTGGTGTTGACAGCGATGTCCTGTAAAAGGATATACTTTATTTTAAAAAAATCATTAATTATCCAGTTATGTCTAATGTTTAAATCATGTAACGATAACCCATTTCTGCATGCCATCAAAGCTTAGTTACAAACAGACATTACGTTATTGACAAAATGCTTTTGTCTATACTACAGTATCGGGATATCAAAGTTCCACATTATGTAACATTATGTATAGGTCCGCTTCTTCTGGCTAGAATTTAAGAATATAATAAAAGCACTAAGTGCAATAATAATGTTAGAAGTGAAAGCTAACGTTGATGTTTTTCTACAGATGATCAATTTAAACGGGGTTTTGTGATGTCAATAATTGTCTGGCTTCCTTCCTAATTCCTGCTATTGCTTCTGAACTGCCAGGAGCTCAAAGCATCGAAGTCAAATCACAGCAATGTGCTTACATATGTCCCTCAGACGATGTCGAACTCTCATCTCGGCTTGCCATGTAACTGTGACACTGGGTTTCACTAACTCCTAAGCCACGAAAGGCGACCCGCGCATTAAATTCAGTATATTTATTATACTAATCTACGTATATTAAAATCGTTAGGTTATGTGTTAATTTAAGATCAAGTTATCATAAACCATTTATGCATACCCTTAAATATTTGTTATAAACATTTAATAATTTATTCCCAAAAATCATCCCCTCTTTTATCTGTACCACAACATCGGGTTATCAAAGTTCCACATTCTTTTAGATAAAAGTAAATTTTTCTTCTGGCTGGCTATAAAGACTATAATAAAAACACTGTATGCAATAATAAGGCTAGCATTGAAAGCTAAAGTGGATTTTTTCGCCAAACGAGCAACTCAAATACCGTTTTTGTTATGCCAATTATTTTCTGGCTTCCTTCGTCCTTCCTGAATCAAAGAAGTGGCTCTTGGTACTCTTGGCTCAAGTACAAATCAATATCTCCGAGTTACACAGCAAACTGTCTGAGCGGTAAGCGATGATTCTGACAAGTGGGAAATGCTTGACAGCCCAGGTGATTTGTATATTTATGTGCAAATGTGCTCTATTTTTGGGTAGATTTAGGGCAGGTCATTAATAGTAGAAGTTAACCTAATTGGCTTGAAATATTGTAGAAGAAAATAAATTATTATTAGCAGTGATTATGGAAAAATAAAGATCTTAACTTCAGCAGAATATTACAATATGCATTGAAACAAAAAAAGTTATATTAGGAGCGTGTGGAGAAACAATATACAATGTAATAGACAGTGTATGCTAGGATGCGTGTGTAGAAACAATATACAATGATAAAAAAGATAAAACAGTTTAGTCTAAGAGCCGTGCGGAGAAACAATAAGTAAACACACATGTACAGAAATATACGCATTGTTTGTGCTTGTTACCTCTCTGCAGAAATATACACATTGTTTGTGCTTGTTGCCTCTCTGCAGAAATATACACATTGTTTGTGCTTGTTGCCTCTCTGCAGAAATATACACATTGTTTGTGCTTGTTGCCTCTCTGCAGAAAAATACACATTGTTTGTGCTTGTTACCTCTCTGCAGGATCTTAACATTCCTTTATCTTTCATTTTATATTTGCAGTTTTAATTCGTCAGTCTTAAAGTCGTTCTAATGTAACAGATTTGAAACACTTCGTGGATAAAGAAGTTAGTTGCATAACCTTTACAGGACGTTGCATTCAATCCAGGATTTTTGACTGTCTGTGATTTCTTGGCAAGTTTACGTTCAGTAGTTTGCCATTGCTTTCTGAACGACCGGCACGCACACCACTTTTATGAAAACAAACGCAAGGCAATCTGCTGACAAATCACACGCAGCTGTGTTTCGAACACGGTATGCGGAATTATGAACTGCGTCCGTAACTCCTTCGCCACATAGCGAAAGGAAAGAAATTAAAGTAAAATAAAGAAATATTTAATAGTAAAATAAAGGAGAAACACAATAAACAGCACTTCACGGTGAAATGCTACTGAAAGATAGAAAGACTCAAATAAGGACAATTATGAAAAACGTTTGCTTAGATGACTAAATCCAGGCATACTCGGATTTAAAGAGATCAGTACAAGGCATACCGCTATGGAAAGAAGGGAAAAAATGAATCCTATCACCCAGCACTATGATTGAAATATTGCAGGATGCTGATGGTAGATACAGGTCGTAGTCTAGCAATAAGGCAATCCAACTCATTGACAAATGGCAAAATATTAACGAACAAACACGCAAAAAGGCAATCCAACTCTTTGGGCAAATGGCGCAATGGTAACGAAAAAACACGTATCAGTAGATACTTAAAAGCACTCTACAACAAGCTCTTCTAACCAACTCTATGCTACCGCTCCCAAACCTGGACAATGACAGAAACAGAGAAAAGAAAAATTACAAGGGAAATGAGATTTCTGATAAGAATACTCAATGTATCAAGAAGAGAGAAAATCAGAAATAACTAAAGGTCTGCCGTGGGGGTTATAGCATCTCCAGGTTTCATTCAATTAATTATGTGTCGTCCCCACAACGAAGGTTGGTTGCAGTGGAGATTCATTAGAAATCAGCAAGTTAAATGCGTCGGCTATATAACTAGGCTACAAGCTGACAGTATACCACAACAGGCAATGATGTACAAACCAAATGGACTCAGAAGAAGAGGTAAAAAATGTAAACATTGCGCAGAGGGAATAACAGAGTCCATGGAAATCTCGATATATGAAATAAGTGGGCACTCTCCCGCTGTTTATGCTTCACCTCGATACCACAAAGTACAAGAGGAACAAGATAAGATGATGATGACAGACTAGCAATTCGTCTTCGTCCTCTTCTTCTGCGTTCGTCCTGAATGTTGTTTTGGACGTAATTTCGTTGTGCCTGTTTACAGTAGAGCTGCGATATATGCACCTTTCGGCCGACACATCTGACTTCTGCAGGTATTTGCTGAGCTCGTTAATCTTCCTAGGTAGACTAGCAATAATGGCATCTAAACAACGACAGCCGTATGTACCAACACGTCCCAAACACGCTAAGAAAGTAATAAGAAGTGTGTTAAAAAAAAAAAAAAACTGGCTGAAACAGACACCACGCTGATAACACGGAGATTAGGTATAACAATGTGTGCCAACACCTGACAAGACAACTCAAACCATTCTGACAAGAAATGACCAGAATACAATTGTTACACATTAAACACAACACATATCGCTGACATCGCATGTGAACAGACTCTAACAGCAGTTCGCTCTGGAGTGTTTCTTTGTACACGCTCTAACTTAAGTGTCTAGCATCATCTCTTTGAGTGCCCCCGCTTGTACAGATATCCGGAAATCGTTACCTCCATCAAAGTCAGTTGAAAGGAACACTTAATGTAGAACAATACACCAGTTGATGAACAATTGAATTGGAGTAGCGTCACAAGCGAGAGGCCAAGCGCCGCTTTGATCGATAACAACAACAACGTACGTTGTTTGTCGCGTGGGAATCTTCCGGAATACCAGTTTTTAACTCTGTTAATTCCTGTGGACAGGTTTTGGGTCGAATACGCCGTTGGAACAGCTTGCATGTATCCGAGTGATGTTATTGTAGTGCCTTTTGTTCTGGCACCTCGCTAATGTACCATATCCACAGGTTCTTAATGAAGAGCACACACATACACACGCACACGCACACACACACACACAAGAACACACGCACACACACACACACACGCACACACACAAGAGGGTGTCAAATTAAAACCAAATTTTTTGTTTTTATTGTTTGAGTGAGTATATTCTGAATAAGTAAAATTGTGTAACATGCCTGGGTTCATTAACATTACCGGCCCTGAGAAATAATAGACGGAGGAGAAATGGGGCTGGGTAGTAGATCCCCTGAGGGGGCAAATGAGAGGACAGACGGGGAAGATTGGAGACAGTGATTTAAGGGGGAGTTGAGGAGAAGTCAGCCGGCTAGGGTAGTGTGGGGCAGACAGTTTGAGCTGTGGGGTAGTGTTGTGTGGAGCCTGGGGAGGGCTGCAAAGAAAGGTGAAAAGACAGTGGAAAACATTGACTGGGGACAGTTGAGTTTTCGGACCCGACAGTTTAGGTCGGTGGTCTGGGAAATGGAAGGATAGCGGAGTTAGCAAGAAAACTCCACCCTGTGTTTTTCAGTGATAGTTAGTTGAAATTTAGACCGGGAGAGGGTCGGATAGTGAGGTAAAGCTTAGACCCAGAGAGGGTCGGATAGTTTTTGGTTGAGGCCTAGACCCAGAGTGGGTTGGATCGAGTGAGTTCGGGCCGGGAAGAGTGGATAGTGAACTGTTGTGGTGGACGAGATTGAGTAGGTTTTGAGTAGGCAGTGTTATTCGAGTGTTTTGTGATGATGAGGATATATTCTGGATTTAATGTGACTGGATTTATATGTGTTGCTTGTTTCTGTGTTCATTCTTCATTAAAGGGATATTATGTGCGCAAACGGAATCTTGTTCACTGACTGGTGGATGTGTGCTGAAGTGGTGTCTTGTGTTGTGAGACAGGTGGCTAGCTCAGCTTCCACTCTGCAGTGATATAGAAGGAGCATTAAGATCTAGACAACGACCAATCTCATTCTGTTGCAAAAGATCTTGCGTCATAATACATGTATTATTTTTCGATGTAGTCACCACTGCGCTCAATGCAAGTCATCAAGCGCCGATAAAATGCTTGGATTCCTGTAGAAAAATCGACTCTGGGGCCACTACTCAGTGTGCCTGACCCTGTAGTGAACAGTATGTTACAGAAGTACCGTCGTTTTGAAACCTTCTACTCCACTCATACACTTGCTGGACTGACAGGCATGTATCGCCACAGTGGACCTTCATTCATACACTTGCTGGACTGACAGGCATGCATCGCCACACTGGACCTTCATTCATACACTTGCTGGACTGACAGGCATGCATCGCCACACTGGACCTTCATTCATACACTTGCTGGACTGACAGGCATGCATCGCCACACTGGACCTTCATTCATACACTTGCTGGACTGACAGGCATGTATCGCCACACTGGACCTTCATTCATACACTTGCTGGACTGACAGGCATGTATCGCCACACTGGACCTTCATTCATACACTTGCTGGACTGACAGGCATGCATCGCCACACTGGACCTTCATTCATACACTTGCTGGACTGACAGGCATGCATCGCCACACTGGACCTTCATTCATACACTTGCTGGACTGACAGGCATGTATCGCCACACTGGACCTTCATTCATACACTTGCTGGACTGACAGGCATGCATCGCCACACTGGACCTTCATTCATACACTTGCTGGACTGACAGGCATGTATCGCCACACTGGACCTTCATTCGCCGATGAATGTCTGTAGGTTAAATCCCTTCACTGATTACAATAACAGAAAGCCGTTCCTCTTTGGTGCATGTCCAAAGTGGGGTGGTCATCTTTAAACTGTCCTTATGACGTCACCGTGCACTTCAGCACCGTAATACCTAATGTCTAACACTCTTGGCATCCTTAACAACAATATTGACAGGTCACAAGACAATGGCATGGTTATTGTAATTGATATCACAATGTTAATGTTTTCCTTTGAAGCTCCTCGTATTTTATGGAAACCCCAAAATAGCGAGGTGTAGAAGACTGATAGTGGAACTTCCCATCTGCGGACAGTCTTACTAGGATGTAATCAGATCCTCATTTAGCATAGAACATATGGATTGCCTGGGATTATGCCTACTTTTAATTGTTTCTCCATAGGCTGTATGTATTTAATTATCTGTAAGCTGCATTCTATACCGATGATATCAACTGGATCCAATTAATGGAATTTTGTATCTATTGGTCAGTTCCTTAAAGTAACCAACATTTCATTGATATGTTCACATCAAAGTATGACTCAACATTTAAATTTCGTGTTCACAGCAAATTAATTACCAACATGTCACTGATATGTTCATTGCAGAATAAAACCAAAATTTCACTGAAGTTTTGTTTGTTTGGTTGTTTTTTTTTTAATGGGGGGGGGGGGGGGGGGGGTTATTTTTGTTTTCAGAAGGGCTCGCGGTTCCCAGAGGGGCCAGAGCCGCCCCATTAGGTCCCCACGTCCCGGTCAGTCGGGGGATCATCCCGGCCCCTGGCAAGATCAAGCACAGATACTACACTTTGATCTTAGCTAAAAGGTCGAGAAGCGATCAAAACAAAAAAAAAAAAATTTCACTGAATGTTGATAATAAAGTGATACCCACAATTTTACTGATATGTTCACAGCAAAGTTGTAACCAACATGTCACTTATATGTTCACAGCAAACTAATAAGCAACATTTAATTTATATGTTCATAGCAAGGTCATAACCACAATCAATCGATATGTTCACAGCAAATTAATCCCCAACATTTCACCGATATGTTCACAGCAAACTAATTACCAACATTTCACTGATATGTCCACAGCAAACCAACATTTCATGATTTGTCCACGGAAAACTAATAACCAACGTTTCACTGATATGTCCACAGCAAACTAATAACGGACTTTTCACCGATATGTTCACAACAATCTACTAACCAATATGTCACCGATATGTTCACAACAAACTAACAACCACCATTTCACTGATATGTCCACGGAAAACTAATAACCAACGTTTCACTGATATGTTCACAGCAAACTAATAACATTTTCACCAATACGTTCACAGCAAGCTACTAACCAACATGTCACCGATATGTTCACAACAAACTAACAACCAACATTTCACTGATATGTTCACAGCAAACTAGCCTAACTGTGGTTCAACGATCTCCAGACGGTCTCGGGATGCTGCTGAATACAGTGAAAGGCAAGATGGAAGCACTGTTGAAAGAAAAGAGGGACGCTGTAGAGGTAAGTTTACTCATATATTTTAGATTGCATAGTCTTGGCTTTTTCCTTGTTTTATGTGGCAGTTAGGACAGTTTGTCGCTACACGATGTGTTGCTTTTTAAGGCAAACTTGGAGAATTAAGGACGTCCTGGCTATGGCAATGCGTGAGACAGAGGAATTGTCAAAAGGAGGAGATCCGTTTCCAACCCTGTGTGATGAGGGCGACGTTCTGCGTAGAAACTGCCACATGATGATTGTCTTATCTTTGCCAGAATTTCAGATTCTATGATTCGCGGACATAACTATAATTCAAACAAAACCTGCCAGTAATAATACAAAAAGGTGATCATGTCACATGTAGAGAATACATTGCCTCCATGATTAAAATCAATGGGAACTACTCAGAAGAAGTTATAAGGAGACTATATCAATACAAATGCGAGGGTTAAACGGCATTAGGAGACTATGGCAACCAAACGCAACACAATAAAAGGAAACGTTTTGAAAGCTTTGGCAGCATGACGAAAAATCCACAAACATTAAAGAAATTCAAGATTCCATTACTTAAATACTGTATAACAATTCTTAGAATGTCGAGTATCAAGAATATGAACAGATAATGATACAACACAATCTTCCTACTAACTCTGTGCTACCAATGCCAAACCTGGACAATGACAGAAAAAGAGAAAAGAAAAATCACAACAACAGAAATGAGGTTCCTGAGAAGAATACTCAACGTATCAAGAAGAGATAAGATCAGAAATGAAGAAATCAGGACTAAAGTGGGGGTTAAAGCTGCTCTAGATTTTATTAGAAAGCAGCATGTCAAATGGTTTGGCCATGCAACTAGGCTACCAGTCAACAGCATGCCACAACAAGCAATGATGTACAGACCAGATGGAAACAGAGGAAGAGGCCGACCACGTAAACGTTGGACGGAGGGAATAACAGAATCCATGGGAATGTCGATATACGAAGCCCATAACCGGGCACTCTCACGAAGTTTATACTTCACCTCGACACCGCAAGGTACAAGAGGAACATGATGAGAGATGAATGATATTCTAAGAGATCTGAACATCACAAACAATTGGCTCACATAGGACAGCATGCCTCGGACGTTGACATACCGTGGCCATAGTAACTGATTAAATGTTATGAGATGAGTAAACGTCTTAAGCAAATTCCCATATCTGTCATTCGCTTATATATCGTCCAAATGTTGTCATTACGTTATAATACAACGTGTCTGCTACCATATTGAAACATTTTAAGTCATAACTGTGACACACCTCTCCTTCCCATTTTCCACTATCCATTTTTCAATGGTCGAAACCTAATTCATTTTTTTTTGGCTCCTGAATCTGTTAAACGGCAAAGTGGCTTAAAATGAACACCAATGTCAGGTATGGTTTCTGGGAAACGAGGCAGGGGCCAGTCAATCTGAAGGATTGAAACAAAAACAGTTAGTTATATGTCTTTTCAGGAAGTCGCAACTAGCCGATCATTACCTTGCTGTTTGTGATTGATAAGACAAGCTTGCGGGCAAAAGTTTGTCATTGCTTTCTGAACCACCGAGGGCTCATGCTATTGATAAACATCAACACAATGCGGTCTGCTTCCAAATTGCCTGCAGCTGATTTAATTTGGAGACAGGCACAGGAAGTTAAAGACATGCCGGGCACAGATTTCCTGCACCGTGCAGATTACACTCTTTGTGAGATATATGAGAGGAGACTGGAACATTTATGGGAGTATCCGCGTGGAATGACAACGATCTTTGACACCCCCTTTTTTCACAAAGAAAAGAACAAAAGCGATCATTAGAGGACGTGGAATAAATGCATGATTCTTTTACAAGAAAATTGCTGGAAACTGAAAAGATACAGGGAAAGAAGCATGAATGTCGGACTATTAAACGGTGAGTTTAAAACAAAAAAAAGTTATGTAAGCAACGCCAAGTTCAATACAATATCAGATGATCGAGAACATTGGAAGGTCAGAAAAGACAATTTCTGCTCCAGAACAAGAACTTAAAGGGCAGGGTTGTCACACATTTAAATCTGCCATGTTTATCAATACGGGACGGGGGAATATAGGGCTGGGTGTGAACGGAAAAGAGAGGAAAGAGACGGGGGAGAGGAAGAGGTGCGGAGAAGAGATAGCTAGGAGAGTACGTTATATTCACATTAAAAAAAAAGTAAAATTTATTCTGTGAACATAAACAATGCATATTACAATATTATGAGACAAGCAGGCAGGCAGACACAAGCACCCATACCTCATACACATATACTCACAAATACTCACACATACATAAACACACATATGTAAACACATGTATGACTGACTGGCAGTCTTGACAGACGATAGTTTATAAAATGGAGTTAAGCTTCTCCATAGCACAAAGCCTGGGCTGAATTTAGAGATCAAGTGTTGTCATTGGTCTCCCTGGCCTAGGCGTTTATGTTTTTCTCCGTAATCCCGCATATTCTCGTGAGTAACGTAACCTGCGCGAGAATCGATAGCGGTTCTCGCTGCGTCCGTAACTTACGGGGTATGTGAGCCGGTCGCTCAGAAACAATGGCAAACTACTGAGCGTAATGTTGCCTAGTACATCAAAAGCAGCTGAAAAATGTTGATGTTGACTGCAACGTCCTGTAAGGGATCTGCAAAAAAAAGTGTTGTCATTGCAGCCCGATCCCTCTCTCGGCCTGCCTAGTTTACTCCAGAGGAAAGGTAACACCCATACTTCTGGATCATGTCAAACTGCAGACGCTATTGGATCAGCAAATGAATCTGTTAAACGGCAAAGTGGCTTAAAGCGAACATCAATGTCAGGTATGGTTTCTGGGAAGCGAGGCAGGGGGTCAGTCAATCTGAAGGATTAAATCCCCCCAAAAAGTTGGTTGTATGTCTTTGCAGGACGTCGCAACTAGCCCAGCATAACTATCTGATAGGGAGTATGTGACAACCCTGGCCGTTAAGTTCTTTTTCTGGAGCAGAAATTTTCCATCCTGACCCTCCACTCTTCTGGATCATCTGATATTGTCTTGAAAGCATTACTGTAATTATCTGCCTGTCGGAGCTTCCATCCTAGACCAGTTGCCAGCATAACTGTCAGAGAGGGAGTAAGAACTGATGTTATCAGACTGACAGTGAGATCAACTCCTTGTGCCACATGTAGCGAAAGTCGGAAAATCAAATGGACCGGTCGTCTCGATAGAATGCAACACCATCAGCCACCAGCACTGGCGATAAATTATAGAGGATCTGATACGAGAGCAAGAGAACGCCAGCGAAGAAAATGGATTGATGACACCAAAGTCACTGTACACTCACACGGAATGATACTATCCAGTGCAACCCATCAGGAACAACATTATATCTGGCTGTTTGTGATTTACAAAGCAATTTTTATTACCTTCAATAATTTGCCACGCCTTTCTTAACAACCGACGCTGATACCATCGAAATCAACGCAAAGCCATCTGCTTCCAAATTTTTCGCAGCAGATTTCGAGCCCTCGACTGGGTTTGACAGGGAAATTTCAAACGTCTTTATTGTCCCGAAGCAGGAACCTCATAAATAACATTATGTGATCTAGGTAACCATAGATAAAATAATGTTGTCCAGATAGCCATAGATAATATTGTATCGTCAAGATTAGGGGTGGGCAAGCTTTTTGTGCGTAAGGGGGGGGGGGGGGGGGTGCATATATATTATGTCCACTTTGTTTACAGCAATCTATCACAATACGTAATTATGAATTATATAGCATTACATTACGAAGGTCAAGGGTTGTTTACAAAAATAGAAAATTAGAAATGAATTGAATCAAAATGTTAAAACAATCATAACGGTACATGAAATTCTGTAAAATTAAACAAAATAACTTAAAAACGAAGTAAACAGTTTTATTTCTAAATGCCTTCGAGGGCCGCATAATATCAGTTGCCGGGCCGCATGCGGCCCGCGGGCCGTAGTTTGCCCACCCCTGGTCTAGATGAAAATAGATAAAATAAAGTCGTCTAGATGGCATATGTCACACGTTTCTCTTTGATGATAATATCACGAAGTTCTTACGATGATATGCTCATGATATTATTGTGTGATGGTCGTTGTCTAGGTAACGATACTCATGGTGTGTCAATGGAGATATCTGTCTTGCAATGTAACTCACCCCCGCAGTGCATATTCACCAGGCATTAAACAAGATTCCGTTGGCGCACATAATCCTTTATTACAGAAATAAGACGGACAAACGGAACAGGTTTATACATCCAGAAACATAACGTAATCCATAGAATATAAATATCCTCCTCACAATTTAACCAGCACACATCAATGCCTTCTCACGGCTGGCTTCTAATCTCAATCCACAAGACAGGTAATCCAGCTACTATCCACGGCTGGATCTCCCACAATACAACCCACACATTGAGTTGGAGCCACTGCTCAACTATAGAACCCACTCGGGGTTCAGGCCTACACTCAATACAGAACCCACTCTGGGTTCAGGCCTGTCTTCACAACTAGAAGAACAACACAACCCGGAGCTCTCTCTTAAACGACCTGACCCGCAGTCGGTCTCTTCTCTCACTCAGCCTACCGATCAGCTCGGCATCTACACATCAACTCCCTGCAGTCCCTTGACTTCACACAACACACAACACTGTCTTTCGCCCCATCCCCTGGGGTCCACACTCACCCTTCCCATTATTTCTAAGGACTGGCTGTTTACTCATAGCCAGGTCAGTCACTTTACTGTCTCCCACTTTCATCTCCATTCTTTCTCATGCCCGGCCACTCAACTCAATGTCAGTGACCCAGGCTTATGCCATCACCCCCCTCTTAAAAGAAAACTTCGTTTTCAAATATTGGGAGACTAAAACTTACTAAACATGTGACCCAGACATATAGCCTGGGTAGCCCTAAGTATGGCTGCACCTTACTCTAGCTACCACACTACATAATACATCAAATGCTCATATTACACTCCTATATTCATCACACATAAATACAACCATCTATCTTGTGTATCAATGCATGCACTAATACATCAATAATAATAATAATACATCATAGAAAAGCATTATACTTATGTACCCACAGGTCTCTTACTACTTCACGACCACACATTACTATTTGTGTACCGACCCTATATCAGGTAGTTTTGTTCTTGCATTAACCCTCCTCTGATTCCTGTCGATGCTGTGTCTACCTTTCATGTACCCATGACTCATGGTACCTCTACAATTACAACATCTGTTTGCTATCCCTAGCCCTGGGTCAGTAATGTCGCGAACACTCTTTTGACCTGACTCAACTTTCCCATCTGCATATTGCACCATTACACTTGAGTCTCTGTTTAGTCTGAACTCTTTATTCAATCTTGGCCCATATATCTGGCACCTTTCTTTCTGCTGCCTACGCCTTATGCCTATGTGCCCTGCCCATGCACTATCCTGAGCTGTTCTAGTATATCGGTCTCTGTGTGCTAAAGGTACTGCTCCTTGCCCACGTGCAGTTCTGCTATCTGAAAACCTGCGAGTGAGAACATTGTTCTTCCTCTCGAAGCACCATCTACCTTTCTTTGACTGCCTATGTTCTACTCTCCTACACCCTTGGGAACATTTGTTCAGAGTAGTATCTTGTCTCTGGGATTCACTAGCACTATATTTGGGATCCATTCTCATCTGCTCAGCTGTACTATCCTTGTCCTGAGTTCCTGTGTCTACTTCAAGTGCCTCTTCTACCTCAGCTATACTCTCCAATTTAGGTTCTCTTGTGGTAACTACCTCGTTACTGCTTACACTATATTTTCGGTCCCAATAAACTACTTCCTCTTCTGTACAATCTTTAACTCCTATAACATTTCCTATGATCAAATCAGCCACTGGTGAGTCCAGAACACACGCTGTCACTCTTCCAGTGATATATGGTGTTTTTACTGTTATTATGGCTACTGGGTAGAACTCTACTGTGCCGTTGAATGTTATGCATCTAATCTTTTTCCCTGTATAATCCGAGGGATCTATTAAACTTCTCCTCACTCCGATAGACGTACATCCGGAATCCCTAATTGTTAACGCTGGTCTATCATTGACAAATCCCTGATGCAGCTTCAGACTTCCTCCTTCATGCACTGCTGATCCTGCTTTTACTGTATGACCACATATTAGGACTGGCTGACTGTCTTTTTCAAAAAGAGGTTTGCACCCACTACAATCTTCATTGTTCAGCGTCTCAATTACTTGCGCTGCATTTGAGTGCTCTGTTTCTCTCATCCTACATTGATGGCTGATGTGCCCCTTCTTTCCACATTTGAAACAAGTAATCTCCCTTTTAGTGTTGTTCGTTGGTCCATCTGCTGGTTGTGCATCACACTCTGCTGCCCTGTGTCTCCAGCTCCCACAATTCCAACATCCGGCATAATTTGGACGTCTCTGGAAGTTCCCTCTTCTATATGGGTACCGTCCTACTCTACCAACATTGTTTCCTCGGAAACCATTATCTTGAAGTTCTTGCTGCTCACCTTTCTGTGCTGAATCCACACTTTTCGCCCTTGGTCTGATGACTGGATTCTGGTCCTGTTTAGTGTACGCTGCACAGACTATTTCCTCACTCATTAGTTTCCCAATAGATACGTTAGGATGTGCAGTCATGTAGTTTTGCCCTAACTGAGACATTGTGTCTATGTCCTTTGGCTTCCGTTCCTCAAAGAACGCCACTAAATTAGAATTGCATGCAGATACTACCTTGTCTCTTAACATTAGATCTACTAATTTATTAAAATCTTTCCCTACTTCTGCAAGCTCCATCCATTTGTTAAATGCATTCTTTACAGTGTTAACAAAGTCTGTGAAATCTTGATTTGTCTCTGGCACTAACTGTCTAAACTTTGTCCTATATCCATGCTCAGTGAGTTGGAACTTTGTCAGCAAACGTTGACGTAAGATAGTATAATTGTTCCTTTCTTCTACAGGTAAATTGAACATGGTGTCTAGTGCCTTGCCCGTAAGAAATTCGCCAAGTCGCATCGCATACTCTGCCTTTGGAATGCCTAATGTTTTTACAGACGATTCGAATCTCCCAAGATAGGCCTCAAGACAATCCCGGTCCGTAAAGTATGGCAGTTTCAATCTCTGTGACGACTGCGACGGTTTTCTGCTTTCCTCACTTTGACCTTTCGAAGATAGTTCTAGTTTTCTTAACTCGATTTCAGCTAGTTTTACTTGTGTCTCTTCCTGTAGACGCTTGTTTTCTATTTCAGCTAACTTTACTTCCTGTAGACGTTTGTTTTCCATTTCAGCTAGTTTTACTTGTGTCTCTTCCTGTAGACGCTTGTTTTCCATTTCAGCTAGTTTTACTTGCGTCTCTTTCTCTTCCTGTAGACGCTTGTTTTCTATTTCAGCTAACTTTACTTCCTGTAGACGTTTTGCCTCGCGTTCATTATGCCTCTCCTCTCTTTCCGTCTGCTTTTGTTCTTTTGCTTCTGCATACTCCTGTAACTCTTTACCTTTCAGGCCTATTCTTTCACCTGCTTCAATATAATCCATTAAAGTAGGCATCTTGTACTTGTGGACACGTTGCTGTCTGTCAGCCAACTATAAATGTAAAGACTCTGCTGTTAGTCTTTGTGTCACTTCCCTAAGTACACCCGCACTCCCTGTGTACGTAAATCCGTAGTGCTCCAATATCACTCTGTACTCACCCAGTCACTCTATAAGCACTAGGTAGTGGGGGGAAGTATCACCTATACTCCCTTATATCTATATATCTATGACCAAAAGTTCATAAAGTCCCTGGAAATATTGTTAAACATACATATAAATACATATACAAACAAATGGATGATAACACTAAGTGATGACTATCCAACGCTAGACTTCACAAGCTGAGTACACGGAGACGATGATCACACAGAAAATAAACCACAGTAACAACCACAAGCTTGTGTAGAGACACCCACAGTGCGCGTAAAATATAAATATAAATTGACCAAGACCACTAGACAGCAGAAATGACGAAAGATCACAATAAAAACATATATCCGAACACAACAAATATTATATGTAAATATAACGGAAAGAAAGAGAAACAAAAACACATTATAGCATCAACATATACACAAATCTGACGTCAGACAACTCGGCTCTAGATATTGGTTAAGACTATTTCAATGCCCCTGCACGATACGTCAACTCATTAACGTTTTTCTTACAAAAATATCGTAAGCACCAGAAAGAATATATATTTGTGTGCTGTATCCCGACTCTCGAGAAACACCCCAAAAATCTCCTACTCTTGACAAACACTGGACCACATACAAGTAACAGCTTAACAACCGAAAACAATATTTATAAGACAATGAGCAGCCAACAGAATGTCCAACTCGTTGACCGACAAACATGTGCCCATAAATCCGTCGCCAAAAGTTCTTATTTTGCTGTTAATAGTTTTTCACAATATGCTGGAAATGTCTGTGTTACATTCTCCGAAATGATTACGACGCTAGATTTCAAAGCGACTTGTTGTTTTGTTGAGTGGTTCCTGAATTCACGTGGTGATCAAAAGTTCCAACTGTCGGAAACGTTGACGGTAATAATAATTATCCAAAGTGTTCTTTCGATATGTTGTTACTCTCGTTGCGGAGATGGCGCTTTGCTGTATCATATATGTTATAGATTCACCAAAAGAAAAGACCAAAATAATGGCAATAAATGTTCAACGCTTTCACTCTGTACAGTCAGTTCTTTTTGGCAACTGTATGCAACTATGTTCGCGGAGATGCCACGTCATCAATCGTTCACAAAATGTTTGCTGATTATAAGGTAATGAACACAAAGGGCTTTTAACAAAGCCGAACATAAAGTCTTGTTTCACACAAAAACAGCTTGTTTATCCAGTTCCACTATGGAACATCTCAGTAACTTTCCACTGTCCACGGCCTTGACCTTGCCGGACACCTCCAGTCAGTACCTCAGTAACTGCTTACTGTTAAACAGCCTTGCCTTCCAAGGTCAACCTAATTTCTCTTTATCACTCTCAGTGAAAAATTCCTCCGTAAAACAGTTTTCACACAAACTTGACAGCCCCACCCGGCTGCGGTAGGGGTACCGTTACTATCCCCTTCAGTCAACTGTCCGTCAAATCAGCGACTGCCAATTTTTCTCTGTTTTCCAAACATGTACTTCCCCAGTACCTGGACGCTGGTGTACCCACCCGTCCTATTTACTGCGTCGAATAATCTTGACCAGTCAACTTGCAACAACACAGTGCGCTTGCCTCCAGCACACACACACCTGTCAATTATCTTTGGTTCCCAATCCTGTCATTATCACCGACAGCGGATGTTCTACACACACACACGCTGCTCTCGCCACTCTGGATTCAACACTGGTCTTTCATCGCCGCGACTGCTGGTTTCAGTCCTCCTGCCTGGTATCAAATTTACCTGTCACCGTAATGGACTCTCCCGGTTAGTCTGTATGGCGTGTCTTTATCACCGACTTTTGTGCTGCCGCTGTTTTTTGACACCCCCACTCGCTTTAGCGATATGGTTGGTTCCAATTCACCTGTAGTGGGCTTGACGTGAACTGCTGTAGCCAGTTCCCGCACGGAGACAAACTCAGTGTTTATACGGTGGACACACTCCGCTGTCCACCCTCTCTCCGCGAAGAGCCCACAAACATCTCAGAATGACAACACTGTCTATAATGTTCTTAATCGGACGTAGCCCTCAGATACTCCTTACTAAGTGACGAGCGCCCAGATGTTCTTGATCGGACGAGCTCACAGATGTCACACGTTTCTCTTTGATGATAATATCACGAAGTTCTTACGATGATATGCTCATGATATTATTGTGTGATGGTCGTTGTCTAGGTAACGATACTCATGGTGTGTCAATGGAGATATCTGTCTTGCAATGTAACTCACCCCCGCAGTGCATATTCACCAGGCATTAAACAAGATTCCGTTGGCGCACATAATCCTTTATTACAGAAATAAGACGGACAAACGGAACAGGTTTATACATCCAGAAACATAACGTAATCCATAGAATATAAATATCCTCCTCACAATTTAACCAGCACACATCAATGCCTTCTCACGGCTGGCTTCTAATCTCAATCCACAAGACAGGTAATCCAGCTACTATCCACGGCTAGATCTCCCACAATACAACCCACACATTGAGTTGGAGCCACTGCTCAACTATAGAACCCACTCGGGGTTCAGGCCTACACTCAATACAGAACCCACTCTGGGTTCAGGCCTGTCTTCACAACTAGAAGAACAACACAACCCGGAGCTCTCTCTTAAACGACCTGACCCGCAGTCGGTCTCTTCTCTCACTCAGCCTACCGATCAGCTCGGCATCTACACATCAACTCCCTGCAGTCCCTTGACTTCACACAACACTGTCTTTCGCCCCATCCCCTGGGGTCCACACTCACCCGTCCCATTATTTCTAAGGACTGGCTGTTTACTCATAGCCAGGTCAGTCACTTTACTGTCTCCCACTTTCATCTCCATTCTTTCTCATGCCCGGCCACTCAACTCAATGTCAGTGACCCAGGCTTATGTCAGCATACATAAAATAAGATCGTCTAGATGGCCATACATAAAATAAGATCGTCTAGATGGCCATACATAAAATAAGATCGTCTAGATGGCCATACATAAAATAATGTCGTCTAGATGGCCATACATAAAATAAGATCGTCTAGATGGCCATACATAAAATAAGATCGTCTAGATGGCCATGCATAAAATAAGATCGTCTAGATGGCCATACATAAAATAATGTCGTCTAGATGGCCATACATAAAATAATGTCGTCTAGATGGCCATACATAAAATAAGATCGTCTAGATGGCCATGCATAAAATAAGATCGTCTAGATGGCCATACATAAAATAATGTCGTCTAGATGGCCATACATAAAATAAGATCGTCTAGATGGCCATACATAAAATAATGTCGTCTATATGGTCATGCATAACGTATGTCATCTAGATAATGTCATACAGATAGCTGTACACAAACTATATAAAATAATGTCGTCTAGATGACAATAGATAAAGGTAATATGTAGATAGTCCTAGATAAAGGGCATGTGTAGATCTCTGATCTATCTCGTAGTCCTTTAACATTGCCGGACCTATATCATTTGGGTCAGTCCGATTCTGCTTCTCAATTCTACGAGCTGTATGAAATCCCATGCCGGCTTGCTAGGCCAGTAGCAGGTTAAGGAGAGAACAATCTGACGAAGGGTAGTCCGTCCTCCAACCGAACCCCCCCCCCCCCGAACCCCGGCCTTTCCAGATCCCCATAAGCCCATGTCCTGTAATTGATTCCTGGTCTACACCACGGGGAGGTTGGTTGCTTTTTGTAGTCTGCGGGTCATCGGCGGGCTACTAATTTTTCACTCTTCACCCCTCCAGGGAGAGGCTAGCAGATGCTAACCCTACTGGCTGCTGGGCCAGGTGCAATCCAGAATGTTTTGATAGTCTAAGAATGAAGGATTGTGTAGATAGTTAGTTAATTAGTTAGTTAGTTAGTCTTTCCTCTTGAGCCTAAGTCGGCGCATAGGGCAGAAGTCATGGCTCTCCATGTCTGGCGGTTCGCTGCTACCTGTTGTAGATCTTGGATGTTCACTTGGCCGTTGAATGAGCCTTGTCTGATGATGGTCTACGCAGGGTCTCTCTTGGTCTTCCCCGTTTTCTTTTCCCTACTGGTGACCATATGAGGGCTTGATAGGGGAGTCTTGTCTTGTCCATTCTGAGTACATAGCCGATGTAATTCCAACGGCGTTTTCTTATACAATTGGATACAATATCTTGCTTAGTTTCTTGTCTTATTTGCGCATTGGTTTTGAAATCTGTTCACTGGATGTTTACTATTCTTCTAAGACATTTGTTCTCAAAATTGCCTAATTTTTTTATCTAAAGCTACCGTTGATTTCCAACTCTCACATCCATACGTTAGCACTGGAATCACACAAGAATTTAAGATTTTACGTTCTATATGTTGGCTGAGTGACTTTGACTTACAGATGTTTGACATTTTATTGAAGGCACCAGATGCCAGTGCGATACTAGATAATATTTCTGGTGTAGAGTCCCCTGTAGACGTCATTTTGCTTCCTAGGTATGTAGATAGTCTTAGATAAAATGAGGCTGAGTGGTCTCGAGGTATGGTGTCCGTCTCGAATGCTGGAGGTCCTGGGTTCAAGCTCCGGTGAGGGCCGGAAATTTTTCACGTGGACTTCTAGTAAAACATATTTCCCCTGGTCTCTGGGTAGTGAGATCGGACGCCCGTGTGGATTGTTGCGCACGTAAAAAATTCCTTGGCAGTTGGAAATCGAAAAAGAGTAGCCTAACAGCGCTGCCAGGGCAAAATTTCGAGTTAAAAATCTACCCAAATTATTTCAGGATCCTCGCCGGCACTGCGGAGTACGTGCATTGAGCTGAGATTCTCCGGACTCAGGCTTGAGTTAGGAGTAGAACGGGCACTTATGGATTACACCCCTGTGCCGTGATGTTGATCCGTCGACTAAACTAAAGTAAACTAACTGTGTAGATAGTCCTAGATAAAAGTAATGTGTAGATAATCCTGTATAAAAGTACTTGTGTAGATAGTCTTAGATAAAAGCAATGTGTAGATAGTCTTAGATAAAAGTAATATGTAGATATTCCTGGATAAAAGTAATGGGTAGATAGGTATAGATGAAAGTAATGTGCAGAAAGCCCTAGATAAAAGTAATTTGTAGATAGCCCTAGATAAAAGCAATGTGTAGATAGTCTTAGATAAAAGTGTAGTCGATTGTAAAAGACAAAGGGAGACAATCATAAAGACTGATGCTTCCTTCGCTACGGTTCTAAGAGGTAAAGAGTAGTTCTGACTTCGTTACGGCCAAAGAAGAAAAATAGTGAAAAGAGAGAGAACCTCACACCGCCTCAACCAACAAAAAAGATGATAGTGATTAGATAAGAAGATATACGAGAATCTCAGGCAGGGGCCTCAACTCTGGACTAACTGTCATATTTGAGACCCAGACATTGGATTAAGGTGTTAGATTGTGGTAGAAATAGTGACTGTAAAAAGTAAAAACTAAAAGAGACTAAACAAACAAATCAAGGACAAATAAACAAGCTCTTTATTTCTTCTAACAGCACATTGCATGTCAATAACAGATACAATAGACAACTGTATATACCAAATCACCACAGTGGGTAACCCCTAACCAATCAACAGCACTTAAGACAACAGGGTACACCAAGTACCACAACACAGGTGCTCCAAGCAATAGCTGGTTAGACTGACACAAAGAACCTTGACACAAGCAACACTGCACAGACAATAAGGCACTACAAAAACATAGGTTACACAACATAAACCCCAAGACATGACATAAACAAAGAGTTGTGACACAATTTACTATCCCACCAAGAACCCAGGCCTGCTGACACTAACTAGTCAGCCGCTCCTGTAACAATGGAAAACACAATCTATGATTATCATGGTAAAGACAACATATTAAACACATGAAGCAATGAGCACATACAATATAACACATGAATTAACCCATAGGTCATAAATGTCTTCCATCAAATTATCCACCTTGCCCCTCTAGTTGTACTACTGCTATTCTGAGGTAACCCTTGGTGACTGACATGATCATTCTTGTGTTGCCTCATTCTTCTTAAAGGTGACTACATATCTAATTGTTAAATACAACAATCAATGTTGCATCGTCAGATCACTCACTTTATTATCTTCTCCAGCTGTGCCACTGCTATCATGAGATTACACTTGATATTGCTAGAATGGACCACCTAATGCAACAATGTCAATCTGCTCCACCTTCTCAGCTCAATGTAACTACACCACACAGCTCCTACACACACAAGCAGTGGAAGATTGATCTCATTTGTCCAGCTGTAAACACATAGCTACAAATAACAGAGTACATACATCAGCCACTGCAAACTGCCACAACATCACAACACATTTGGTTAACACACATCAGACACTGCAAACAAACACAACATCTCAACACTGATTCAGTTAACACACACCAGAATGACATCTGTGTGCTGACAAATTGGGTTACCTTCCCTGCCTACCAAAATAGCTACCTTTACCAAGGAACCCATAATCAGTTCCCTGTTCACACCTTACAGAGTATTTTACACATTAATTTGTACCAAGTCACCGGTAACACAGGACAACACAATATTCCTTATAAACCACATGTTCATAGAACACTATCAATGTTTTCAGTCCATGATAGAGCCACAATCAAACACCACCTATTATATCCTCAGTCTAATGCTCTACGTACTGTTACGCACACCGGCAACTGTTTTTCTAACACACCGTACTCTTTTTCCTAATATAAAACATATATTGACAGGTTATACTCCTGTGCTCCACATCTGACAGTACGCTCTACACCGATACAACAATACACAACATTATGGACTCCACCACCATCAGACATAGAGTTGCCTCACCACGGAGGCTTCACTGGACAACTACCCCAACAATTCCCAAGTTTGCATGAAGAATACCAGCACTCATATGATATCATGCAAGTTACAGCATTTGATTAGCATCACCAACTAACAACCAACAAGCAAAACATGTCTAACTATGAAAAGCAACAGACACATATACCCAGTGGAATTACCATATTTGTAGAATGTGACAATGTAACCTTCCAAATAGAATAATCACAACATTCACAGAAAGTTAAGGATAAAGATAAACATGTATTACACAGGAACTCAATTGAGGCCCTCTTTGAGGCCCCTAAGATAGCTCATAAAATAAACACACAGTATTACTAAGTGAAAGTACACAAAATAGTGACCAGAGTGCCATTCATATGAGTCAGGATCAAAGCATAACCATGTTAATGGGCAGAAACAGAATATCAGCACTAATATAACAACCAGTGTACTATATATATTATGTCATTATTACACACTTATGACCAATAAGTGTTATTCAAGGCTCAACACAATCAGTGTAGTATTATTTGTGAGTGGACAGCAAATGTACAGTCGTGCGCTCTGTTCCCCACAATTCTTCCTATGATACACCGGTTATAAATGTTGCCATCTTACGCTTCATGTCACACGACAAATACATATTAATATCTCTGCGAAGGGTGGTACGCAGTACTAAATCACATCCTCTCCACCGTGCGACAACCGCCATGCTTAACTTAGGACAGAATCTCAGTCACTGATTCCATCAACAACTTGATACACCTAGACAAACATTACTGCATTCTGTTAACAGATGTGATGCCAGACTTCAATGCTAGATGAGAAACCCCTTTACCAATATCAGTTCCAGATGCACCTGCCTGTTCTCCCTCAGTAAAGCCACACTTCATTCGCAGTTACGATTACACAATGATTGCTGATACGCACCCCGCATATTAAGATGCATTATTTCCTACGCCTAGTGGCTATCAATCTGCATGGCGTCCCTACAATTCAACACATTATTTCCTTCACTTCTATTTATTACCTACATGTCCTAACTACATAGCTTAAACGTTAACCCATCATTGCCACATATAACATGCAAGTATTCTCTGCTTTACACATGTTATAAATATTACACCTATATTATGGTTATTTTCCCCTACTCATAAGCATTCAATTTTAGGCATGGTCTCTTCATCAACTAATATTTTATGACCTCATACATCTCAATTTACACCTCATACATATATCTTGGTGAATATCCCACTTTTTTGCTAGCTTGGAACATTTACAGAGGGACAGCACAAAATCAATCACTACCTATTTGGCCAGTAACACAGTGTCCTAGGATAATCATGTAAAATACATTCTCAACAAAATAATCTTGTGCCAGCATGGCTGGCATGATATGACATCAGTCTCTACCATATTTAACCACCACTAATGACCCATCTTCGTATTTCACATCACCATTGTCTGATTGCTGGCATCTCTATGAATTAAATGTTATATTCCTAAAACCTCAGGGACGTTACATTGATCTGTAGAACAGCTCACTTTAGTAATACTCATCTACATTATCTATTTATATTTCTTTGTTCCTACAAGCTCACCTAACTAGCAATTATTTTCACCCACGCGTTCCACCATGTAAACACTTAATATGTAGATATTCCTGGATAAAAGTAATGGGTAGATAGGTATAGATGAAAGTAATGTGCAAAAAGCCCTAGATAAAAGTAATTTGTATATAGCCCTAGATAAAAGTAATGTGTAGATAGCCCTACATAAAAGTAATGTGTAGATAGTCTTAAATAAAAGTAATGTTTAGAGAGCCCTAGCCGGTCTCCCTGGTCTAGAGGTTACACGACTTTCTCCGTAATGGGGTATATTCTCGTAAGTAACGTGACGTTGCGCAGGAATTGGTAGCGATTCTCTCCGCGTCGGTAACTTAGGGGTATTTGAGCCGGTCGCTCAGAAAGCAATGGCAAACAACTGAGCGTAATTTTACCAAGAAATAAACAATCAGCTGAAAGATGCTGATGTTGACAGCGATGTCATGTAAAGGATATGCGAAAAAAAAGCCCCAGATAAAGGTAATATGCTGATAGCCCCAGATAAAAGTAATATGTTGATAGCCCTAGATACATGAAATGCCTAGATATCCGCAGACAAAAACATTGTCTTCTAAAATGCTTTGGATACAATTGATACAGAACAGCAGCCAACCCTGCCAAGGACGGAGCCTTGTCATATGCAAGTCAACGAATACCACCATTTTGTAACACACACGACAACTCACCCCGGGTGTCTTTATCTTAACTGGAAGCCGTAAGTCAAAATAAACTTAGAGAACAGATGACTATAGAAGATCGAGAGGTATGAGAATCAGAGACGTGACACAGTATGCGTTTGGCATACATCCCTGGGTAATTTGTTTAATTTTCTCTTAGATGCTTGTATAAAGTGACATATGGTGTCCATCGTAACCAGATTACACACTGCCCTGGTAAACCCCGAACTATGAAGTTATTTAAATTCTGGTCTCATGACAAAAATATCGAAATGTGTCAAGTGTGTGCGGAATCCTGAAAATGTGGTTAGAAAATTGTAGGAATGGCTGGAGGGTCTCCCTGAATTAGATCAAGGATAGAGAATGATTATACTTCGAGATTCTAGGAGAAGCAAGTTTGTGGTGAAGGGCGGACCTGAGGAAACAGCGGTTGGCAGAATGACAATGGGAAGACAATAATGCGTTGAAAACATTCAACACATGTTGGCCAAGTCCGAATGTCCAGAATATATATTTATAAACACTCGGTACAGCTGGCATTCAAGGCGGAGATGGCACTTAATAACAATGACAAGTATATGTTAGGATATTGACAAGAATACGTTAGGACAATGACAAGTGTATGTTAGGATATTGACAAGAATACGTTATGACAACATCAAGTAAAACTTAGGACATAACAAGTAATCATTAAGAATATTTGACATTTGAATTTGGTGGACATAAAAAAAAAGATGTGCAAATATCCCCGAGATGCTGGGGGACAAGAGAAAGGTGATAGAAGACATTTACAATAGTGTGGAAACATTGATAGTTTTTGGTATCAAAAATGCGGACTTTTGTAGTCTCATCAAGCTTACCCGCCTAGAGAATGGTCAGGGGTTAATCCGCGGCAGATACTGGATTATATTTTTTTTTTAAACCAGACCGGCCCTGGGTTTGGCCCGGATTCATGAAACTGGGATGCCAGACAATTTTCAGAATGTTCTGAGCATTGTTTGGGAAGGAAACACAAAGGGACAGGAAACTGGAAGCATCGGATATGTCGTGGGGAGTGAGGGTGGAGAAGTGGGGGTGAGAATGAGGTGTGGTGTGGTGTGGGGTGTTGTGAAACCCTTGCTTTCCAGTCACGTGGGCGTTGGTTCCATACACATCTGGGTGTTATTTTTTTTTTTGGGGGGGGGGGGGTAGGGGGGTGGGGGTAGGGGGGGGGGGTCCAAGTTTTTGACAATAATCTTTGTTGCCAAGTCGACCCACGTTAAAATGAATGCTAGGAAATCTTTTGGAAGTAAAGGCGGCCTCGGGCGTGACAGTGTTCATATGACCCACCGATCACCGGTTGGTCTTTAAAGATATGGGTCTGTCTAGCACCGTATGCCCACTGCGCCTAATGCGGTTACGAGGGTCCTCGACATAATTTATTTTACTCACGTCACAGCATAGAATGAGCGAAGGCCTAACCTTCTAACCCCGACGGCTGAATGTGCAATGGAGCCGCTTTTAACCTTAAGTTATTGATGTGAAATTGGACTACTCTTAATCTTAAGTTAGTTAAATGTGCAATGAGACTACTTTTAACCTTAAGGTAGATGAGTATCCTTTAAAGGACGTCGCAATCAACCCCAGAATTTTGGGTTGTTTTTAAATTACTAGGTAACGTTTTACGTTCAGTAGAATGCCATTGCTCATACCATTAAAATCAACGCAGCGCGGGCTGCTTCCATTTTCAACTTCCGGTGCGTTGGCGGCATAGAAGCGTCATCAACACCTACACCGGTGAGTTGGACTTCAACGGTGATTTCTTGTTCACAAAGCAATGACTAACTTCTGAATGTAATATTGCCTAGAAAATCAAGCGGCTGTTGCGGTTACTTGCGGAGTCCTGCAAAGGAAATGCAACATTTGGAAACAATTGTAATGACTGGCAGTATGCGTGATAGAAGAAAGTTGTGGAAAGACATGATCACCAATGCTGCACGGAACGGACTATAAGAAGACTAATTTTAAATATAAACTGCTTTCTATCAAATGAAGAATAGTTTGTTCAATAAGTCCTAGTCCTTGGAAGTTAGAAAGAGAGTTCGTGCATGATACATAGAAGCACTTTTAAATATGGCTGCGAATCTTGGGCAGGCAAAATATCCACGGAAAGCCTTAAATATGTGGTTTTATAGAAGAATGCCGAAAATTAATTTGACAGCCAAAATGGGCAATTTGGACATTTTGAGGGAAGCTAAGTCACAAAGGCAACTTATCACAAACGTCAGAAACGAAGAAGTCATCATTTTTTTAGCCCACATTATGAGAAGATAAACACTGGCACATGTGACAACTGGACAGCTTCTTGGAAAGAGAGATAATGAGAAGACAGGGTGAGAAAAATCTTGACAGTCTTGTGTCAAGGGAATCAGAACACGAATTGATCCATGTCGTCGGAGGTCGCAATCTGTAGAGAAGCATGATCGCCCACGCCAGCCAAGAAGGCACTGAATGATGATGAATAGAGTGAACATACGAATATAGCCATACAAGAAGTATTAAATGATACACGTTTGAAGATAATATTAAAAAGCAGCGAACGAAGAATGAAAGACGCATTAATGAGTAAAAGAAAGACGCAAGCGCGAACAGACACGGACTACATTATGTCAGAATAACTGAAGAATAAGTCATGGATAAATGAAAAACAAGCATGCACAGATTGACAGACAGGCTCACGGCTAGCTATGTAGGGTAGGTAGGTAGATAGCTAGCCTGCTAGCTGGCTATAGCTAGGTAGGTAGATAGCTCGCTAAACAGACCGACCGGCCGACTGAATGACCGAGCGATCGATTAAGCTATCGATAAGTCAATAAATAGATGGATGGATGGATGGATGGATGAATGGGTGGAAGGGTTGATGGGAAAGACAGACAGATTAGATTAGGACAGACAGACAGACAGACAGCAGGCAGGCAGGCAGGCAGGCAGATGGACAGAAAGACAGACAGACAGATAGACAGACAGATAGACAGACAGATAGACAGATAGATAGATATATAGATAGATAGGTAGGTATGTAGGTAGGTAGGTAGCTAGCTAGCTAGCTAGATAGAAAGATAGATAGATAGATAGATAGATAGATAGATAGATAGATAGATAGATAGATAGATAGATAGATAGATAGATATAGAGAGATAGATAGATAGAACGAACGAACGAACGAACAAACTAACAGACTTTATTTTCAAAGGGTAACAAATTGGGCACGCAGGCCCGTCTTACATTCGGCCCTTCCAATCACTCATCTTTCTTTCATCAACAGTGCATAGGAAAAAAAACATTGTCACATGAATTTTGTAAACATAAACAATGCATATTACTATGTTATGAGACACATCCACCACCCACCCACACATCCCCCATTCACTCCAACTCCCCCACCCAACCACACACACATACAATACATTCCCCCACCCATCCACCACATCCCTACACCTACACATCTCCCCACCCACACACACCTCTCACCCACCACACATCCCATCCACCCACACCCCAAGCACACATACATTCAATAACCCACACATCCCCCACCTACACACATCTCCCACCCACTCACATATCCTCTACCCGTCCCATATCCCACCAACAATCACTCACCCAATATCCTCCTCCACCAACACACCTCCAACCACCCAGCCAAACACACATTCCTCAGCCACACACACATCTCCCCGTCAACTCACAAATTCCGCACTCACCGACATAATCTCCCATCTCCCCCAGCCCACTCACAGATCCCGAGCCCACACCTACACCATCTCCTAACCCACACACTCACCCACCCACATATCCTCTACCCACCCACACATCCTCTATCCACCCATCCCCCAACCAAACATCCCTTAACCACACACCCTTACTCATATACAATCACCCACCCACACGTCCTCTACCCAACCACACATCCTCCATCCACCCATTCCCCCAGCCACACATCCCTTAACCACACACCCCTACCCATATACACACACATCCCCACCCACGCACAATCTCCCAACCCATACAAACATCCCTCACACACATCCCCACCCACCAACACATTCCCCATTCACACACACACACACCTCCCATCCACGCACACACAACCCACACACACATCCCCAACCCATACATTCATCCCCTCACACATCCCTAGACACACGTACTTATCCCTCAACCACTAACACCCACACATCCCTTACCCATTCATCAACACATACATCTCCTATCTACCCACCCACACTCACACATCCCAACCACCCATCTAAGCACACATCCCCCACCCTCACACACATCCTTCACCCACCCGCAAACCCAACCACACCTTCACCCACCCACACAAACATCATTTATCCACACCTAGCTCCCCTCCCACACAACACCACACCCACACACATCCCAAAGACACATCCCCCACACACATCTATCCACACATCTCCTACCCATCCACACATCCCCCAACTACAATCACCCACACTACCCACACATACATCCTCCATCCAGCCACACACACCCCCACCCAGCTAGACATATCCCCCACCCACACACACATCTCCAAATCCATCACCCACACCCATCACGCACCCCTCCCCAACCCACACACATCCCCCACACACATTCACCCACACATCTCTCACCCACACACACTCCCCACCCATCCACCCAAACATCCCACACCTATACACATCCCTCACCCACAGACACATCCCCAAACCCACAACTACCCCCACCTACACACATCTCCCACCCACCACATACCCCACACCCACATCTCCCCACCCACACATATACCCCCACCCATCCCATAACCCACCATCAATCATCCACCAACATATCCTCCTCCACCCACTCACCCACAACCACCTAGACAAACACACATCCCCACCCACAAACACATCTCCCCATACACCCATACATCTCGCACGCATCCACACACAAATCCCCCACCCACCCACACACAATTCCCCCACCCACCCACACAATCCCACCCCCGCCCACACATACATCCTGAGCCAACCCACACACATCACGAATCCACCCACACACACATCCCCCCATCTCCCAACCTACTATTATGATCAAACTCCCACACTTTACACACACATACAGTGATGATTGTCGTGAGCATTGTCGCAACATTGTAAAGAAAATGGAGAAAAATTGTACATATACATTTTGTAACTTAAAAATTAGTGATGTAATTCAACTCTCTCCCTCTCTCTCTCTCTCTCTCTCTCTCTCTCTCTCTCTCTCTCTCTCTCTCTCTCTCTCTCTCTCTCTCTCTCTCTCTCACTAACGCTCTCACTCACATTACAGTAATGTTATATTATACATGATAAAATCATGTGTCATACATACAAATGATAATTTGAAAGATGAAAATACACAAAAAATATGCAATGGCATGTTACAGGACATGCGAGCACTCAATTCTCTCTCTCTCTCTCTCTCTCTCTCTCTCTCTCTCTCTCTCTCTCTCTCTCTCACACACACACACACACACACACAGGCACACACACACTCCCCCCCCCCACACACACATATCCCTCACATACACACCCACACATACATCCTCACATCTAGACAAATACATGATGCCTCACATGATCACTGAAACTAATAAGAACAAACTCCCACACTTTACACACAATTGAGACACTGACGATTGTCGTGAGAATTCTCGCAATTGCAAGAAGTGGAGAAAAAATTGTACATATACATTATGTAGCGTAAAAATTAGTGATGCAATTCAACTCTCTCTTTTTTCTCTCTCTCCCCCTCTCTCTCTCTCTCTCTCTCTCTCTCTCTCTCTTGCTCTCTCTCTCTCTCTCTCTCTCTTGCGTTCTCTCTCTCTCTCTCTCTCTCTCTCTCTCTCTCACACACACACACACACTAACTCTCTCACTCACATCACAGTAATGTTATATTATACATGATAAAATCAAGTGGCATACAAAATGATAAGATGAGAATTTAAAAAAAAAAACAGACAGACAGACAGACAGACAGACAGACAGACAGACAGACAGACAGACAGACAGACAGACAGACAGACAGACAGACAGACAGACAGACAGACAGGTCTTTATCTCAAATTACGTTTTACGATGGCAGAAAAGGTGCAGAAACAGCAAGTGTCTTAATGCTTCGAGAGTACGCTGGCAATATTCGGGTCTAGGGAATTCCAGACAGGAATCAATGTTGGGTCAAGGACACACACGCCCACGGAACGATGACTCAACAAATGTCTCATCTGTAACACGGATATTAGAAACAGGGGCTAGTAATTCGGCCAGGCACGCTTTTACACGATTCCGGTCAGGGGCTGCAATCGTTAAAGCGAAAGGCATAAATATAGACAATTTTGTTTTATTAGAGCCGGACATATCACGAGCAGACGTAACCGTAAGGCTAAGAGGCTCTTCTCTCAAGCTCTTAAATTGTCCGTGGACTGAGTGCTGGGTAGCGGGATCAATCTCTACACTGGCCAGTTGGACTTAGCGTTAACTTCTAGTTCAGGAAGCAATGGTAAACCTTGTGTGTGTGTGTTTTTTCCATATCCTATTTACAGGGCATTGCTATCAACACCGGCATTTTACTACTGTTGCTGATGTCTTTGTAAGTTTTACGTTCAGTGGTTTGAACCATTGCTTTCTTAACGATCAGCTCCAATACCAACACTTTAAAACACCAGCGTGACACGGTCTGCTGCAAAATTGGTCGCCGCCGCGTGGTCAGCAGCTCACGAATCGCGTTCGCAAGACTTTAGGCCACGGAGACCAGCAATGGTATTCTTTTTGTTTCGCATATCCTATTTACATGACATTGCAGTCAACAATCAATCAATCAATCATGTGCCATACCGGAAAGCGTGGGCGGTCATGACTCGCCATTTCACTCGATCACCAGAGTCGTGGATCAGCTCAGTGTTCCTGTCTCGACCATGCCATGTGGCCAAGCCATCCAGATATTTTCCTCTCGGTCTTCCTCTTGGTCTGTTCCCTTCGATCTTGCCAGTTGTCACTAAGTTCTCCAATCAATTTCTTCTTATAACATGTCCAAAACATTTTGACTGTCTACGTCTAGTTTCTCTAATCAGTTTACGATTTTCATGTGTCTCCTGTAGTACTTGGTCATTGGTTTTTCTATCTATCCATGGTATTCTTTGCATTTTCCTCAGAAACCACATTTCTGCAGCCATCAGATGTTTTTCAGCTTGACTGCACATTGTCCAAGTTTCACATCCATACAAAAGAACAGGCTCTATGTATCCCCTCCACACTCTTTTTCTCGTTTCAATTGACATCTTTTTATTGGTCAGAATGTTTTTCATCTTGCTAAAGGCTACTTTCACCATGGCGATTCTTGTTCTAATCTCTTCAAGGCATCTCCCATCAGATGTTATGAGTGTTCCGTAACTTATAATAACCCTGTCCGTATTCCATATGTGTAGGTTCATACGGATAGCACTGTTTTTAAGGGTGTCTAGCTGGCCGTGCTTCGAAGTAAACTTGGTTCTTCTACGAAATGGTGCTGCCATCTGAAGCCGACAGACTTGAATCCGGATGTAATCCCTATAGCTTTCAGTTGTCATATTGTCTAGTGTCCTCTAATCTAATACGTGTCTCTACTTCTATGAGCCAATCAGTATGTGTATATTTATTTCACGAGCTCTGAGAACAAGTGAACATTGACGTACAACTAACTGGGCGCATCTGGTTTTATATGCTTCTTTTTATTTTAAATTTGGGAACCGATCTATTCATCAATTCAAGCAAATTTGTTTCTCATGTACTGAAACTAAATTTATGGAAGTTTTCTTGCAAGAGACAAATGCAGATACCGCGTGATCTTCATGTATCGTGCCGATTATTATAGACTTTCACATGACCATCAGTAGAGGATCAAAACAGCTTTAACTGTCTTATCTCATGTATACAGAGATTAGATACATTAGAAGACTGCGAGAGTAACCGTGAGAGATAGAATTATGAATGAGGGAATTAGAAGACGACTAGGTCTGAAACCTGCCATGCACTTCATTAAAGAACAACATATTAAATGGCCATCTCACATGAATACTTTGGTACCATCTGCCCCAACGAGCCACATTGAAGATGTACATGTATAATGGATACAGAGCAAGAGGAAGACCACGTACAAGACAGAGTGATGGTTTCAAGAACAACATGTGATAAAAGAATACAAATTTACAAAGAGCATTAGATAAGGCGATAAAACGATATTTACATCTCCCCTATACTTCACTATGACCGCCCACGCTTTCCGGCATGGCACATGATTGATTGATTGATACTTCACTAAGGAAGTGAAGAATAAGAGGATCTCATAATTTCCCAGGAGTAAAACTGTCATCTGCCAATCTTGTGTCATCTGTTGACATCACCTCTGCCAGTTGTCACTGCGTTTTTAGGATTGTCTCTCTTAATCACAATTACAACAATCTAAAAACTTGAAAATTTTAATTTCTCCATCAAATTTGCAGCTTGCATCTGCTTTTTAAAGACATCTCCATTGTATTCTTCTACACGGCCATGGTTGTTTTCTAACAGGTCATTGCATTATTCTATGAATTCATTGTATTGTGTTCTCAGAAACCAGAGCACAGCTATCTCTTTGTAGTTGCCATAATGTCAAGCTTTAGTAGAGAGGTCACATGCACTCAACCGCAAACGGTACATGCTTTGAGTCAAAAACCGATATATCAGCACTCTAGACATTCCCATACGTGCTCTCTCATCATCTGCATCAGCCAGCGAAGAGTCCCAATATTAATGGTAACAACAGGAGACTGTGTATATGTTCATCGTTCCTTTCATTGGAGTTTTGAGTGTCAGCCAAATTTTCTGGTAACTCTTTCCAGCACCATTCTCTCCATACCGAGATGATCCTCCCTTTATTCTGCACTATACACATGATTCCACAGGACTCGGACCATATCTGCCTTATCATGCACCAATACATGCCAACTGGTGCAGACCCGGCCAGTCTGTGACTGCTAGAGTGTTTCCCACCACACAAGCATACCCTGGGGGGGGGGGGGGGGGGAAGAAGGAGATCACACACATGCTCTCTTTGTTGTATTGTGAATTGAAATCTAATCAAGAGAAATGTTCGTTCTAAATGTTAAATCACCGTTGGGATAACAGATGTTCCTCATTTTAACAATTCCTGTGACCATGTGTTTTCATTGTTTCATTTTAAGTAATATTAAATTACTCATTTCATACGATATATAACTCTGCAGTATGTACCAGACGAGATGCAGCGAAATATTTTTTTTTGTTCGCATATCCTTTACAGGACATCGCTGCCAACATCAGCATCTTTCAGCTGACTGTTAATTTCTCAGAAAGCAATGGCAAAGTGTAATCTTGCCAAGAAATCAACAGTCAGCAGCGAAATATCATATTTGCAGGGTTGTCCATGGGACATAATTTACATTGCGTGGTAATTTATGCATGTCCCATCCCATCCTGGTCCATGGGAATAAAATTCCCATGGACATGCCTGGCAGGCATGTCCATGGGACATGTTTATCTGTCCCATCCAATGGTAATTTATACCTGTCCCATCCTGCCCCATCCCATCCCTACACTATTCCTAAAATCCCCCTTTTTTCCATGGGATTCCCAAGGCCAAGCCTGAAAATATGCCAGGCAATAAATCTATTCTTGTTGTAGTATCAACGCTACCGCTCTTTCTGACGCAACAACGCCTTATGTGATTGATTTATCTTCATGTCTGCTAGATTACATGCCATGGGATCAACACCTTGTGCCATACATATTGAAAGGCGGACGATCATATAGTTCCGCCATCGCGTTACAATGCAACAACATCAGTTACAAGCACTGGCGCTACATCAAAGAAGATCTTATAGGAGAGCAAGGGGACGCATGAGAAGGAAATGGATTGACGACATTCAAAGACATTATACAATCACACGGGATGACACTATCCAGTGCCATCCATCGGGCGCTGGAACGTCAACTAAGCACTCCCCATGACGCTTGACGGCAAAAGTGAAATATGGTGAAGGTGATAATTACCTGTAGTAGTGTCCATGGTACCTCTAGTCTCACCATAGACAAGACACCATTTGTTTTTGT
>JACEFZ010001241.1:0-89668 GCA_014155875.1 Cepaea nemoralis
CATCGGCGAGGATCCTGAAATGCTTTGGGTAGATTTTTAACTCGCCGCTAGGCTACTCTTTTTCGATTTCCAACTGCCAAGGGATTTTTTACGTGCGCTACAATACACACGGGCGTCCGATCTCACTACCCAGAGACCAGGGGAAATTACTGGAAGTCCCGGTGGATTGTTTAAATAAATCCTGGTCCTCACCGGGGCCTGAACCCAGGACCTCCAGCACTCGAGGCGGACACCATACCTCGAGACTACTCATCCCCTACAGTCATTAAATCTACACAAGTGCACGGGACTGCGTGTGGATTAGCTGTCATTACCAATGTCCCTCGCCATCAGGCGAACCCACTCCGACTTCTGAAGTATTTGTAATTTACGTCCCAAAGTCAATGACGAGAAGTCAACTTTTTATTCTAACTGACTGGTGTAGAGGTTGAACCCGCTACCTCGCCATCAGCACACCTTAAGTTTATGAGCAAACGCTCTTACCCATTTGGCCATGCTGACCTCTATCATCAGTAACTGTGAATAAACTCATCATACTATGGGGTGTGTTTTTAATTTTTAATGACTGGGGATTTTGAAAATATTTATTATTGCCGTTCCAAATGTTGTATTCACCCTCTGTGGAGTTCATGCGACATAAAAGGTAAATACAAAATTCAAAACAATGTTTTCTCGTAGTGAATTTGAATAACGAAGACACAAACAATAGATGATTTATTGCCTGGCATATTTCGCTGCATCTCGTCAGGTACATACTGCAGAAATCACACAACTTACGTGAATTAACTAGATAAATCCTTCAAGTTGAAATATACACATATTCGCACAGTAATGTCACTTATCTACCACGGTAATTTTAAGCTGACTAACATGTCGTTCTGTTTGCACAATTCTGGCTTGCGTTGATAGATCATAATTGCTTCTGCAAAGTTTTAACAAGCGAGTATTTTGTGTGTTAAACAACACGCGAAATGCAGTGTCTCTGTCCACCATATGGCCACTGTCGACAATGTGCCTACCGATTGAAGACGCCGGGAGCTTCCGGTGTGTCGGCCCCACGAGGCTAGCATCTCCTGTGTGTTGTATCTTGTTGACCCATTGAGGTATGTGTTCTGACACCCGTTTGTTAAGTTGTCTCTCTGTTCTACCAATGTTCGGAACGGCAAATACACCAAATTTCAATGGCCTCATGGATTCCCAAGACACATATATTTGTGTTTATTGTACAGTTGAAATTCTGTCCCAGAAAGGTACCAAATAAAGGCTCTCTGGAGGTCAAATGGAACCGCAGAGGCGTAGTGTAGTGGCTAGACCCGGGGTTCGAATACACATCGAGGCGGATTTATAAACTGACATGGGCTTCCAGATCGACCCAGCCCAAAATGGGTGCCAGGGAATGGCCTTGGCGGTGAAGGCGGTGGGTGGGGTGTTGACTTCATCTAGTCCAGGGTATTGATTGTGTGTCTATACACAATATGGGCCTAGCACCATATGTCCAATACACCGTAAGGCAATTATTATTATTATTATTATTATTATTTATTATTATTATTATTATTATTATTATTATTATTATTATTATTATTATTATTACTGAACAGGGAGAATCTGGCATATGAGACTACGACCTTCAGCTTGAGAATGGAGGTGGAAGCAGTAACAGCGGCATTTCGTTGGTTAGAGGAGACTACTGCAACACACACTGTATTCATTACGGACTCAAGGAGTATGCGTAGTAAGATGGAGAAAGGGAAGGTTTCATGTTGAATGGCTATCGTCGCTTCAGAGGTCACAGATTTTGAGAATTGTATGGATATTTTGCCCTGACTATGCGGGGGTGCGGAGGGGGGGGGGGGGGTGAACAGGCTGATAGATTGGCAGGGAATGCACCTCTTGGTGGTAAATTACCTATAGACAAGGGGGAGGTGGTCGTTGTCTTGTGGGACCAGGTGGAGAAGGCCGGGGAACAGATTGAGAACCCGTACGTGGACAGAATGAGATTGGTTCTGGAAGAATCTCAAAACTGAGAAGACCCGGAGAACTTTAAATCAGATAGCGGTATGAACGATTAGTAGTATGACTTTTTGCTGGCCGTTGAACGAGGAGACGGAGCACGTATGGGAATGTACTGCGTGCAATGATGTTGGTCCTTAACTTGACACAACTCAACTGTTTACTTTTTAGAAGCCAACCAATCTGCCACCTCATTGCCACAGACTCCTGCGCCCAAGGGGAATATATTCATAAAAACTTGAGGTAGTTAGATGCCCTCATGAAATGCATTCATGCATAGCTTAGCCACACGTTTCCCCCACAGCACACGGTTAGCATAAAGCCACCTTTGAAGATTATTGATTACAATAGCCATGTGACTATTCCGGTCATGTGTATGAGAAAACCTGGGATATTCATTCATTGAATCATTTATTATTGAAGTTGATCAGTCCGAAGACTAGGAAGCGGCTGGCCGAGTGGTTAGCTTGCTGGGTTCTCCTTCGGGTGAGTTGAGTTCGAATCCTCGGTGTGGATTTTTTTCTGTCGGGGGGTTAAAAGAAAACCCTAATCTGCGCAGTTCGCAGTGACTGCACTAGCCAGGCGGCCCTAATTCCTCAGGCTCAAGGACCCGCTCCCCACTCTGTCCTACACTGCAAGGTACTATAGTATAGTCAGTAGATGACAGACAGTCCGAAGACAGGTGTTGAAGTAATCTTGTATCCATTCCCTGTCTCCCTTTTCCTGGCAACTCTTTGTAGCTCAGCATAATCCTGGTGTACCAACATCCGAGCATGCTGGTGTTATCTAGTTGTTCCTTAGATCTTTAAACTGTCCTTATGACGTCACCGTGTTCGTTTGCACCGTGGTGTTACGTGCTTAACACTCTTAGCGTCCTTAACAACAATATTGACAAGTTACAAGACAATGGCATGATTATTGTAATTTCTATCACACTTTTAAGGTTTTAATTTAAAGCCCCCTAGTATATTTCCCCACTGACTTAAAGAATGTGTTCATTTGATCTTTTATCATATTCTTTGCACAATGCGATAACACCACATATCACATGCGACAACATCACATTTTTCTTGTTATTTATCCCCTTTTTAAGCATATGCCGGTCTCCCTGGCGTAGAGTTTAGCAGCTTTCTCCGTAACCCCGAATACTCTCGTGGTTGACGTGAGCGCACGAGAATTGGAAGCGGTTAGAGTCGCGCCAGTGACTTATGAGAGTATGGAGCCGGTCGCTCAGAAAACAATGGCAAACTACTGAGCGTAATCAGCTGAAAGATGCTGATGTTGACAGCGATGTCCTGTAAAGGATATGCAAAAACATTTTTTTTAAAGCATATCCTCCCCCTGCCCCCAATCTCTCCTTTTGTCTGTCTGTCTGTGCGCGCGCATGTGTGTATGTGTGTCTTTTAGTCCCCCTCTATTTAGTTTGCCTTATGGGTTCCAGAGGAAGCGTTTTCTAATTATATACTACTATTATCAGGTTTTCTCAACGCGTCCTTTCTAGCGCCAAAATCGTCTCCTCGCCTATTGATTCCATATACATTATTCATTGCGAAATAAACAGAAAACTGTAGACTTCACGATAATAATTCATGTCGACATTCTGAAACATTCACGGGCGGTGTTATATATAACACACACTAGGCGCTGACAGAAGGTCATCGAAGCACCGACAATGTTCGTGTGATTGTTGTGGCAAAACACCAGAGATACATATTCCATTGTCTATCACAACATGGTCGATAACTGTTGGTCCACGGTTGTCGTTATGCCTAGCTATGTGATGAAGTTGTCGTTCTTGAGTCAAAGCATGTTACTAGGACAGTGGTTCTCAACCTTTTTTTTGGCCCGTTCCCCCCTTCAACATATTTTCAGAACGTAATTTCCCCCCCCCCCCTCCCCCTTTCGTATTTCCTACCTAAAAATTTTGCCCATGCCCCCTTCACCATATTTTCAGAACGTCATTCCCCCCTTTCGTATTTCCTACCTAAACATCCCCCTTCCCGCCCCTACACAGTATACGTAATAATGGAAGCACATACTAAAACAAGTCTAGATGTCCACATCAAACGTGATTTGTGGGTCTACTTACTTTATAAAATGAATTTTACAAGGGTGAGACGTACAGATACATACATACAAATACAAATACCTGGGTACAATCTTCAACTGCTCCAACATCATAAGGGAAGAAATACAAACTAGAATCAATTCTGGAAATAAGATTTACTATGCACTACAACATCTACTAAAATCAAAGGCGCTATCTCGTAACACCAAGATCACAATATACAAAACACTGATCAGACCAGTTGTGCTGTATGGCTCTGAAACCTGGAGTACAATGAAAGGAGACGAAGCCTTGCTACAAACCTTTGAGAACAAAGTTTTAAGACGCATCTTTGGACCCATTAGGGATACACAAAGTGGAGAGTGGAAAAGAAGAAGTAACAAAGACATTTATGATCTGTTTAAGTCCCCGCTAATCACTGGTATCATGAAGGCTAATAGACTACAATTCTTCTTCTTCTTCAGCTTTCCGAGCCATTGAGGTTCTTTTCTGCAAATACAATCCGTCTCCATTCGTCTCTCTGGTGGACCTTCTCTTGCCAGTCGTTGATTCCAAGTGCTTGTAGGTCTGTACATGTATTATCTCTCCACCGTCTTCTTGATCTACCTCGGGGTCTACGGTAATTTATTTCCTGAGTGTAAGCGAGTTTTGTTTCCCTATTATCTTCCATTCTTTCTATATGCCCCAGCCATTGTAGTCTATTAGCCTTCATGATACCAGCGATTAGCGGGGACTTAATCAGATCATAAATGTCTTTGTTACTTCTTCTTTTCCACTCTCCACTTTGTGTATCCCTAATGGATCCAAAGATGCGTCTTAAAATTTTGTTCTCAAAGGTTTGTAACAAGGCTTCGTCTCCTTTCGTTGTACTCCAGGTTTCAGAGCCATACAGCACAACTGGTCTGATCAGTGTTTTGTATATTGTGATTTTGGTGTTACGAGATAGCGCCTTTGATTTTAGTAGATGTTGTAGTGCATAGTATATCTTATTTCCAGAGTTGATTCTAATTTGTATTTCTTCCCTTATGATGTTGGAGCAGTTGAAGATTGTACCCAGGTATTTGTATGTTTCCGTTCTTTTAATGGTCATATTATCTATTTGTATGTGGCCAGAGTTTTTAGCCATTCCGTCTCTTGAAATTACCATATATTCTGTCTTATCTTGGTTGATAACCAGCCCCATCTGTTGGGCTTTTCCCTTTAAGTGAGTCAATATTTCCAATGTCTTTTGTTCACTTTGCCCTATAATATCTATATCATCTGCATAACCAAGCAGCTTGGATGTTCCTCCAATATCACATTCCTCCTTTATCTTCCTTACAACTTTCTCTAGAGCCAGATTGAAGAGTAGCGGCGATAGTGCATCACCCTGTTTCAAGCCAGATGTTATTTGGAAGGGATTCTGATTTCCTGCCTTTATATGTTACTATATTATAAGTATCTTCCATGCATAGTCTGGTCATGTTGATTAACTTCCTTGGTATTCCAAATTCCTGCATAGCATTCCATAGACTATTCCTATGGACACTATCATAAGCCTTTTTAAAATCCACAAAAATGTTATGGAGATCTCTTTTATATTCCCAATGTTTCTCGGCTATTTGTCGTAAGATAAATATCTGATCTATTGTTGATCTGTTTTGTCTAAAACCCGCCTGGTAGTCACCTAATATGTCTTCTGAATATGGTTTTAGTCTATTTAGTAATACTGCGGATAGTATCTTATAGCTTGTGGACAGTAGTGATATTCCTCTATAATTTCCACATTGGAACTTGTCTCCTTTCTTAAAGATAGGTATCAATAATGACTCTTTCCAGTCATACAATGGCTGGGGCATATAGAAAGAATGGAAGATAATAGGGAAACAAAACTCGCTTACGCTCAGGAAATAAATGACTGTAGACCCCGAGGTAGATAATACATGTACAGACCTACAAGCACTTGGAATCAACGACTGGCAAGAGAGGGTCAACCAGAGAGACGAATGGAGACGGATTGTATCTGCAGCAAAGAACCTCAATGGCTCGGAACGCTGAAGAAGAAGAAGCATAAGAAGAGACGTACAGAACAGTAAAGTATGAAGGAAAAAACAAGATCAAGTAATCGGATCTTGTATTAATGCGATCTTGAAATAATCTTCATCCCCCCCCCCCTTGGAAACCATAAAATCTTCCCCCCCCCCCCGAGGGGGGGGGGGGGAATTCCCCACCGGTTGAGAACCACTGTACTAGGAGATTGTTTAGTCTCTGGTTGTGTAATATACACATTAGGTCAGAGTAGCCCAGAGGTGTATCGCGTTCGCGCTTTCGCTTCCTGTGCGCTGATAGCGGAGTAGTGGGTTAATTCCACACACCGGTCAGCTGTACTTAGCATTGACTTCTCGTTCAGACAGCAATGGCAAACCACTGAATCTTTACAAATTGCCGATACAATCAACTTGGGGTTGATCACAAAGGACATGCTCATTACCCTCTTTGGACAACAATCGCCTTCAAATTATTATCCTGTGTGGGTAAAACCGTGGTCAGCCGCTATTTGTGGTTGACTCAGTCACAGGATTATTAATCTGAGCCAGGGAGGGGCTCAAATGTAACTTCTCTTTGAGTTTGAACGGGCTAGAGGTAATTGTATAATCGTATAATGGACAGGACATGCAACATTTATTAATCCTTGATAAAGTATATCCACTGTTTCTTGGTCTTCCTCTAGCGCACGGATTCTCAAACTTTTCACTCCGTGTCATTCATTCATTCAGTAGCATGTCCTTTGCAGAACCTCGCTCCCATAACAACCTTCCGGAAAACCTCTCGGTCATAAGCAAGATGTCCCGCGTCCGATACACCCATCTGGAGATCATCCGCCACATCCTGCACCCATCTTCTCTTTGGCCTTCCTCTTCCTCTCTTCCCAGGCATATACCCCTCCATTATTCTTCTCTCCAAACTTTCGTGACGTTTCAAGTGACCAAAATATTTCAATTTTCTTTGTTTTATCGTTTTTAATAGCCAACCTTCTTAAATATTCAGCTCTTGAAGTATTAATGCATTTGTTCTTTTCTTTACCCAAGATATTTTTTCACTCCGTGTACTAGTACAAAATCGTTGATGTCGTCAATTTCTCGGGCGTTCTTTTGCTCTGGTAGCAGATTTTCTTTGATGTAGGGCTAATGCTGGCAGTTGATGTTGTTGCATACAACGAGATGGCCAAACCATCTTCTTTCTTTATTTCAATATATGAGGCACGGGGTCTTGATGCCATTGTCTGTTTGATAACATCATTTCTTATTCGGTCTCGGAAAGTACAGTTGGCAGCTCCCCTCAGTCATCTGATCTCACACATGTTGACTTTGCATTAGTATATAATAATTCCTCCCCTCCCCAATACAATTCGCAGATATGTTTGCGCCCCGTCCCTTCAATTAATTTAGTAGTAGTAGGCCTCTTTCAGTCCTGAAGGACTATAGAGTTGTGCCGCTTGGGAGGTGCCTGGCAGCACCGCTGGTGACTGTATAGTCCAATGCGAGAGTGACAATCTCTGTCACAGTTTCAGCATCTGTAAGACGAGGCAGGTCCCGCAGTAAGTGACTGCATTTTTATCCATGTGCCGCCTGATCAGATTGCGCTCAAAGAGCACCAGTCCGTTTCGTAATCTCTTCTCCGGGACCATCTGTCTGGTGCAACTCTTTCCTACGTGTCTGGATCTATGCCAAGGGTTTTCATATTTTGTTTACCCACATCCCTATATCGCATTTGGGGTCTTCCGGTTGGCCTCTTCCCTGTGGCTAGTTCTCCGTATATGAGATCTTTGGGAATTCGTTCATCCCCCATTCGAGATACATGGTCCAGTCACCGAGGCGTCTCTGCTTGAGGAACGAGTGCACTGAGATAATATCCGCTCTTTTCAAGCATGTGTTCAATTAATTTAACGCTTTGATAAGCTCTGTTGCAGTGTTTAGCCATGGTCACTCGTAGCCAGAAAGGGGTAGTGAATGGATTTTCATTCTCAAAAGATGTTTTCGCCATATTTGTTATCGTTTCTTTTACATATAAATAACATTGCGATTTTGTGCAGGATCGTCCTCTGTGTATTACTATTAACGATTAATCACCATCATTTAACACATCCTTTGTAGAACGTTGCTCTCATTACTTCCCGCTGAAAAGTGTCTCGATCTCTGGCCTCTTCTCCCGCCTTATGCACCCCCATGCCCACGGCGTCTGCTGTGTCCTGTGTTCATATTCGTGCTGGTCGGCGCTGATCTCATCTTCCAGGAACCATGCATTTCATCTCGTTCTTTACAAGCCATTGTTACTTTTAATATGGCTAAAATATTTTAGTTTCCGAGACATGAAATTGTTTATGAGCCAATTTCCTTTGATGTTGAGTTAAGTTAAGAACTGACATCACTGCACTTGGGACATACCCGTATGTGCTTCGTCCCTATCTGCAACATCCAGAGAAGAGTCCCAATAATGGTACCAATAGCGGTCTAATTATGACCCCGTGAGGCCTTTCCTCGGAGTCTTGAGTGTCGGTCAGATCCTCTGATCACTCCCCGCAGCACCATTCTCCCAAAGCCGTGATGCTCTATCAGTTCTTCTGCAAAATACTCTTGATTCCAAAGGGCCCCGATCACACCTGCCTTATCATGCACCAGTACCCCACCAAGTGATGCAGACCCAGCCAATCTGTCCGCCTGCTTGTTTCCCACCACACCAGTATATGAGTATATCCTGGGGACAAAAGTCCAACCATCCATCCATCCATCATGTGCCATGCCGGTAAGCGTGGGCGGTCATGTTCTGCCATCTCACTCGATCAACAGAGTCGTGGATCAGTTCCGTGTTTCTGTCTCGACCATGCCACAAGGCCAAGCCATCCAGATACTTGTTTCTAGGTCTTCCCCTTGGTCTGTTCCCCTCGATCTTACCAGTTGTCACCAAGTTCTCCAAATCATTTCTTCTCATAACATGCCCAAAAAACAGTCCAAAAGTCCAACAGATGCTCTCTATGTTTGGTTGCTGAATGGAAGCCTGCCACTCTGCCCAAAGCATGTCTATTGTCACCTATCTTATAATTCTTTGTGAGTCTTATGAAATGTCAGTATTTTTCCTCTTCATGCTCCAAGGTGTTCTGATGGTATATCTGTTACATGAACATTATAACTCTTCTAATGATCTATCTGTTACATTAACATTATAACTGTTCTAATGATCTGTCTCTTACATGAACATTATGACATTTCAAAAGCCTCGATTTTCTGCTCTAGTGACTGCGTAATGGGCCATGACATCCGTATGCTGCAAAAGGAAATATGCATGTTCCTGAAGTGTTTGCTGGTTTTTGTTGGCTGCGTGCGTGGCGCGACACTGTGAGCTGTGAGTTTTGCGTGGAATGCTTTTACATCTGTCCGGGGTTGTTTGTAGTGTGAACTGCATGTTGGGAACGATGGCGGTCGGATGTTGCTGGATTGACTGGTTTGCCTTTTCGGCTCACGAGTGCAATTTTTCAGGAAACTCCTGGGAGTCGTCGCTAGAGTTACGGGGTTCGTGTGTTGTGCGGCGCTTTTGGCGGTTCGTCCTGCGGAAAGAGACCGAGCCATATGGGATAAAACCCGGGTCAATGAAGTCTTTCTGGTGACTGCTGTTTCCATTGACGATGAACTGTATTTTTCATGGAGGACTTTTGTGTTGGCATTCTGGCGGCGGCATTATGCACAGTGTACCTGTGCGGGGCTGTTGACTTGCCGACACTCTGTCTATTCCATTGTGAGGAGCATTTTATGTGATGTTCACTGGCACAGGAACGGAGCAATATGGGGTCGACCCGTTGCCGTGAAGTTGGAACCTCGACTAACTAACTATTGTTGGCTGGTGTTGTGCCGTCGCCACTTCGCGCTGTTTACCTTCTACATTGCTAGCCCCCGTATCCTTATGCCATCTCTTGAACGTGATGAAACTAAGCTTACAAACACAATTTCTGAAACAGGAAACATCACAATTCTACCAAAACGTCGACATTGTGTCTGTATTTCACTAAACCGTAAACTGCAAAATTTCCCAAAACTTCGACATTGCTTTAGTGCAGTGGTTCCCAACCTTTTATGGCCCATTCACCCCTTCACCATATGTTCAGAACGTCATTCTACACCTCCCCCCCCCCGCCTTTACGCATTTCCTCTCTATAAATCCCCCTCCCCCACAGTATACGTAAAAATGGAAGCTAAATTTAATTGCGCATACTAGAACGAGTCTAGACGTCTACATAAAACGTGATTTGCAGGTCTACTTACGTTATAAAACGAATTTCAGAAGGGCGAGAAGTACATAACCGTAAAGTATGGAGGGGAAAACAATATCAAGTAATCGGTTCTTGTATTAACGTGATCTTGAAATGATCTTAATCCCCCCCCCCCCCTCGGAAACCCTAAAATTCCTCCCTGGGGAGGGGGGGGGGAATTCCCCACCGGATGAGAACCACTGCTTTAGTGTTTAACTAAACTGAAAGCACTACAATTTTATCAAAACTTCAATTGTACTAGTGTTTCACTAAACCGGATACTTCACAATTCTACCCAAAACTTCCGAAATTGCACTAGTGTTTCAATGTCTTATGAATACTATATACTATATATAGGTAGTCAAATGGTAGAAACTGCCATTACGGTGTGAGGTTTTACACTGTTACCTACTATACTCCACATCATGATGAAGCGAGGTTACCAGCTACCTTTCTCGCAGCCTGTTCTCAGACAATTCCTAGAACATTCTGCCAATTATTCAGTACTCGTGTCAGGAGTCGACATGACCTAGTGGAAAAGGGATAAGAGCAATCGCTCTATCAGTGAGGTAGGGCGGCAGTAAGTCGGACATTAAACGTTGACACTTCGCCCAGAAAGTAATGGCAAACTGCCGAACGTAACAATGCATAGAATATCAACCTAGGGGTTGATCGCAACGTATTGAAAAAGGACACACAACACCCCCCCCCCCCTGCTCCACCCCTGTCATTTTATGAGCAAACATGTGTGCCAGAAAATGTTGGGGAAATAAAGACGGCCGGATGTTAGCATGATCGAATGGATAAGCGCCCACTCTTAAACTTCAGATATTCTGATGCAGAGGTTGCGGATTCAACCCCTACATGGGTCAGCTGGACTAAATTGTTGACGTTTCGTCCTTGACTTGTTGACGTAAATTACAAGTAACTCAGAAGTCAGAGTGGGTTAGCAGCTTGATTAGTTGGTTAGATGTTAATTGGTAGATTAGTTGGTTGATTGGTTGGTGAGCTGGTTGATTCATTGGTTAGTTGGTTATTGGTTGGCTGGCTGATTGATTAGTTGGTTGGTTAGCTGGCTGATTGGTTGGTTGGTTAATTGGTTGACTGGTTAATGGATTAGTTGGTTGGTGGATCATCTGCAAATTAGGTATAACAATTTTCTGAGCAAGAGTTATCCCAGTTACATTATGTGACAGAAGGAGTTAGCACAATAACATTGTGTGACAGAATGTGTTAAGACATCAACATTATATGGCATAAGGAGTTAACAGAAGAACGTTATATGACAGGAGGATTTAACAGAAGAACAGATGTAACAGGACAAATTTGAAGTAGACAGTCACTAGTTTTTGAAACGTAATGAGAAGAAATTAACTAACGAACTTTGTGACAACTGGCAAGTCTGAGGGGAAAAGAAAAGGGGGAAGGAAGAGAAATAAGCATCTCGATGGCTTGGCCAGATTGCGTAATCGAGACAGGAAAACAGAGCTGATCCAAGAATCTGGTGACGGTGTGAGATGGTTAACACGAGGATAATGATGCTATCAGTAGCCATCCTCATATAGTCACAGACAATTAATGTGATTAAAATCTGAAGGTATAGTATATAGGGCACACAAATCGCCTTTACTAATATAAATATCTACACACACATAGTTAGTTAGTTAATTAGTTAGTTAGTTAGTTAGTTAGTTAGTTAGTTAGTTAGTTAGTTAGTTGGTTAGTTAGTTAGTCGACATATCATCCTCATTGCACGAAACATTCAGTCCATAAGTGAATTGAACCATTCAGTCCATAAGTGCTCGGATCCTCTCCTCAGTAAATCCCGCAGAGTGTAGCGACTAACGACACCAGATCTGTGTTGGTTTATTAATCTTCTTTGGCTCCTTGCGTAGTGTTCTTGTTTGGCCACCCCTCTTTTAGCTTTTAACTTGCTGTTCTCCCAGCCTGACCATGGTTGTAGATTCGCAGTCATCACTTAGTTTAAATATTGAGCACAACCCACTACTGGCAACGCTGATCGTATTCTGGCATGAACCTAAGGCCTATCCACGTCAATATCGAAGCACTATACTCGAGTTTAGTGCTTCCATATTGACGTGGATAGGCCTTAGGTTCATGCCAGAATACGATCAGCGTTGCCAGTAGTGGGTTGTGCTCAATATTTAAATTTCACATCCCGGAACAACCAAATAATCACCACTTGATTCTCGCAAACGACTTGCTTCTCGTAGCGCATTCAGAATATCAGCCTGGTCCAAAGCTCGACCGTCTTCCACAGCAGCCTTACTTGCTAGCTTGTCAGCCCGCTCATTTCCTTGTACACCCGCATGCCCTGGCACGAAAATGAAATTAATCTTTGCTGGCCGAGACCGCTCCAGAGACAGCAACCACTCTCTCCGGACCCACCCCACCTCTATCTTCCTGAGCATACTATACACACATAATCACGCACGCATGCACACAAGCGCACACTCCTACAGAGAGAAAAAGAGATGAGGAGGCACAGAAAGTAGACACAGAGATAAATGACTTGTTAATTGTGCCACATAACACACCAGAAAGAAGTTCTCATCAGAGGCTAGGGACGCGTGTGACTGCTGCCCAAAATCGCTCCAGCGTGCTAGTATGACTGACACAAGATGATACTGATGATGATGATGATGATGTGTGTGTATTTGTATGTTTGTGTGTGTTTTGCAAATATAAAAAACCTCAAGCGGAACACATGAGTCAGCGGCCATCTAAAAGCTATCAAACGAGATCGGTAACACTCCATAGAAACAAATCTGTCTGGTTTCGATTTTTCCAAGCATAATTGATCAGCCACCTTCCCTATTTCGGGAGCTGTCCCCCCGTACCGAATGTTGTGAAAATTCTCAGCTATATATACATTTTGTGACCACCGGCATGAGCCAAGGCTTGTCCTGGGAGTTTGTTTTGACAGTTTCTGTAATTAAGTTCTCAAGGTACACGGATTTCGGTATTCAGGTCAGGAATAAAGGAGTTTCTCAGGACGGACTGGGTATAAAAGGTGAAACTACTTTCAAAGAAATATAGTACCTCATACATCAATTTTAAACTATTTTATAATTGTAAAGTTAATAGCAAGATTATTTAGAAATGTTTAAGTAACATTTTTTGGCGAAAATTGTAATGTCTTAAAGTAATATTCACTTATTATTCAATGTTTGAAAATGGTGAGCGCGGATGAATACACGATCGTCTGGCATCAATGGCGAGAAGTTCGTGAGACGTGATGTAGTGAACACTCGGCGGTGTTTTTGCTTTTGTTTTGCACCGTAAATCAGATCACACATTTTCCATACCAGGACCAACAGAACAATACTAACACAGGAGTATGCCGTGGCGGATATATTGTGTTTTCCTGGCCGTTTGGTGCCTAGGTGGATATACAAATGCCACAATTGATGGGCCTCAAGACTTTGGAGTTGAAAGTTTTTGGACGAAGTACCATAGCTTGCATGTAAGTAAATGAATGCATGACAACGAGTGTGACCAGAAGCTGCCATTATTCGGCATTATCGTGTAGTTGATCTGGCTTTGTCGAAACTATGAAATAATATAATTTACATTTATATAAACCGGATTACAATATTGATTGGTAGCATTGGTTGATTGGTCCATCATTGGAATTCGAGCCGATTTACATTTCTAAATTCTACACTTATAATATAAATTAAACTTATACAACTTATAACTTATAAATAATTCATTCAGTCTTAGTTTACTGTGTTACTACTCTATCAACTAACTACCTGATCTATCTAATTAATTCTCTCCTGATCTACTGTTACAGTGGTGTTTGTGTTTGTTGTTACTGCTGCTGTTACTCTTTTTTAGACTTTTATATTATAGAATTTATAGCTTCTACTGTTTTATCAACGTTTCTTGTGTTATATTTAACAGCGTGCAAATGTCAGCTTGCTTGTTAAAAGTTAACACTTTGTGCTACAAGCATTTAAAGAAGTGTGTAGTTTCAGACTCTCACACGAACACAAAGTAATAATTACATTATCACCCTCATCTGTTGTCTTCATCTCTCCTTGAAAGAAATGGCATCCAACCAACACTGTCCCAAATCTTCCTTTTGCATTCATGTACAGTGTCTAAACATTTCAAGTACCAGATTACTAATGTAGGTTGTTGTTTCTTCATCTGAATAAAAATCATATACTTTAATCATATGCTTATATATATATATATATAATATATGGTATGTTTTTATGATTACTTCTATCTGTTAAATATTTATGGGAGACTTTATTAACAAACGTTTGGTAATAATGTCTCCTACATTATTCACAAATGGCTGGTCACGTAATGTTTACTACCGCCATCGATTGGCTTCAGAAGACTCCTCTATTTATTCTCTCTTCTTGTCTGTCTTTTGTTTGCAAGTTCTTTTTCTTCAAGCCTCACAAAGACGATATTTATCGACAAGAACACAATCTACATACAGTGATATTTTATTTGGCAAATAAAATTCACATTAAACAAAGACATCTATTGGATCCATCGATTCCGACATTCGATCACTCCGTCGATAATTGTCGGTGGGGAGTCGAACCCCAGTCTCCCACGTGACAGGCTGAGATACTAACCACTACACTATCGACGACATAATGATAGTTCCACAAACATTAATAATGTAGTGAAACGTACATCACGTGACCAGCTGTTTGTGAATATGTCTCGTACATTATTCACAAACGTTTGTGATTAATCACTTCGAATATTTATTGTATTAGTTCTGGTGTGTGTTTGTACCTATATATACACATAGTTACATTCATACACTAAATGCCTATACACAGACACAACTATAATAAAGTACAAACTACCTTGAAAAGACCTGGAAAAATTCTTGAAAAAGTTGATTAATTTGGCTATGAGCTCTGGTTGTTATAAAGTGGCACATTTTTATATAACAAATTTAAGTTGTTTGTGAATTCCCTGGAAGGTGTAGCTGTTTAAGAACAATATGTTGACGTACAGGTTGCCTGAAGCCTGAATAAGGCTTGCATCTTTCAGAAGTTGGTGTAGAATTGTTTTCTCGGTACGTTACTTAAGTGTCATGGGATGATAAATTGTCTTATTAAAACTTCCCATAAAGGCCATGGGCTTATAAAAATCAAACTGAGAAGGGCTTGCATCTGTCAGAAGTTGGTGTAGAATTTTTTCTCAGTGTGTTACTTAACCGATTGTCATGGGATAATAAATCATCCTGTTCAAACTTCCCATAACCGCCAAGGGCTTGTAAATCAAATAATACCATGGGAAGGTTAACCCGGTCAACAAATGCCCACAGAAGTCGGATGTGTTGGCCTAACTTCGCAAGAACGCAGCTCTGCTGTAAACAGGCACAACGCAATCACGTCCGAAAAAAGAAACTCCGGATGAACGCTGAAGAAGAAGAAGAAGAAGAAGAATCAAATAATAGCTAAAATATCAATACAGTAGATTTTCTTATGAAACTTCCTTTAATTTAATGTATAATACCACAAGACATCTACCATATTAACAACTTTTAAGTCATAACTGTAATCATGTCATACTGTAAGTAGTCATACTACCCATTTCCCCATCCATTTTTATTTGGTCCAAACGTACTTTTTGTTTGGCACAGAATCTGTTAAGTACCATATCTGCAAGGACATTGTTGCAGAGCTCTCCTTCCCCTCTCCTCCATAGTAGAGACAAGAACAGAACTGATTCAAGAGTCTGGTGATCTTGTGAAATGACAAAACATGACATCGCTTATTGGCATGGCGCATAATTATGGTGATATTATAGCTACAGACAATGAATGTGACTACACTGTGAAGGTATAGTATGTAGGACACACAAATCGGCTTTACAAATATACATATATGCATATATAATCATGCACACAAGCACCCACACCCTGAGAGAGAGAGAGAGAGAGAGAGAGAGAGAGAGAGAGAGAGAGAGAGAGAGAGAGAGAGAGAGAGAGAGAGATTGGTAGGGGTAGAAGGAAGACAGAAATAAATAACATACCGAGAGGCATATTAGAATGTACCAGGTTATGATTCAGGACAGGATGCATGGCCTGATTAGCGTTAGGCCTAGGTTGGTAATATTTCCCCAAAATAAACAGATTATTTTGCCCTCCATGTATGAGGGGGATTCAAATGAAAAATTAAAACTTTTTTTTTGGGGTGAATATATTCTGTAAAATTAGAGAACAAATATATTATTTTTCGATGCAGTGATCACTGTGTTCAATGTAAGTCATCCAGACGATAAAGTGCTTTGATTCCTGTAGAAAAAAATTCTCTTGGTCGCATGTTTAACCACTCATGCACCACCTGCTGAACCTCTTTCCTCCCAGTGACTCTTTAATTTGTCCAAACACGTGGAAATGACTCCGGGCTAGGTCTGGCGAGTACAGGGGATGTGGTACATGCTGAAAGTGATCTTCAATGGTTTCAACCATTGCACTGGCAGTATGGGATCAAGCAATGTCATTTTGCAAAAGGGCACCTTTACTCAGAAGTCCACGTTGTTTGGATTTGATTGCCCATCAAATATGATTCCTGAGAAGATCTGCATACGAATCACTGGTGACAATTTTCCATCTTGGCATTTAGTGCTCTAAAATAACGCCCCATTCATCCCGAAAGAGTCAGCATAATCTTGCCTTCGCTGCAGATAGCTGCATGCAAAACTTCTTTAGTTTTGGAGAGGAGAGATGGCACCATTTCTGGCTCGCTCTCTTTGTTTCCAGCTCATGGTAATGAACCCAGGTTTCATCTTCAGTAACAATTCTTGATAGGAAACCATCACCTTCTGCTTCAAAGCACTGTTAAAAGTTCTTGCCAAGCATCAATACATCATCGTTTCAATTCTGGAGTAAGCCGTCGTGGCACCCACCTTGTAGTACTGTAGCACGTCATGGATGATGTTGTGTGCTAACCTTGACTGATGTCAAGATGTGCGACAATGTCACTCACAGTCAATTGACGGTTTTCCTGTACAAGGCCTTCAATGGCTGCAGTCAGGTGCTCTGGGGTCACGCTCTGTGTGCCTGATCTGGTCGTGAACAGTCTGTCACAGAAGTCTCACCATTTTGAAACTACTTACTCCATTCATACACTTGTTGGACTAACAAGCATGCATTACCATGCTGGACCTTCATTTACCACTGAATTTCTATATGTTTGACAGCTTCACTGATGAAAAAACGGATAACAGAACGCTGCTCCTCTTTGATGCATGTCAAAAATGGGGTGGCCATCTTTAAACTGTCCTTATGACATGACCATGTTCCTCTGCACTGTGATGTCATGTGCTTAACCCTCCTAACATCCATAATAACAGTATTGACAGGTTACAAGACAATGGCATGGTTATTGTAATTTCTATCACACTTTTAAGGATTTCATTTGAAGCCCCTCTGTATATTTAAAACATTGGTTTCTTTGTTGTTGAGAACATTAAGAGTGTGATGGTGTGGTGCTAACCCTGAGTCATTCATGGTCTGGCGTCATTAGTTGGTAGATATCTTCTTCTTCTGCGTTCATCCGGAGTATTTTTTCCAGATGTGATTGCGTTGTGTCTGTTTACAGCAGAGCTGCGTTCTTGCGTCGTTAGGCCGACACATCCGACTTCTGCGGGCATTTATTGACCGGGTTAACCTTCCCAGAGTTGGTAGATATGAAACTTGAGATGTAACCGATTAATTGGTTGAGATCCTGCAAGGAATCACTCAATACATACCACATACTAAATCACACAAAGATGATAGTGGCACAATATGACAAAGGAGAATCACAAGGAGACATCGAAAAAGAGATGCCAAAACAGGGTCTTAATCTAATGGAATTAAGTTGAGCTGAGAAATGACATCACTGCACTCAGGACATTCTCATATGCACCCCGTCCCCTCGTTCAACAGCCAGAGAAGAGTCACATTACTAATCGTTCCCACCGCTATCTGATTGAAAGTTCTCCTAGTCTTCCTTCTCAGTTTTGAGGTTCTACCAGAACCCCTGCCATTCCCCTGCAATCTCATCATTTCCACATACAGGTTCTCAGTCTGTTCCATCACCTTCTCCACCTGGTCCCACATGCACCTGACCACCTCCCCCATGTCCATAAGTAATCTACCACCAAGCGTTGCATTCCCTGCCAGCATATCAGTGTGTTCATTCCCCTGCACTCCTGCATGGCCAGGCCTAAAAATTCATACAATTCTCACAATCTATGACTTCTGAAGCCAGGTGAGCCATTCCACACAAAATATTCCTTTCTCCACCTTACTAAGCATACTCCTTGAATCCGTGATGAAGACAGTGCACGTTGAAGTGGTCTCCTCTAACCAACGGAATGCCGCTGTTACTACTTCCACCTTCATTCTTATTTTGGTCGTAGCCTCATATGCCAGACTCTCCTTTTTCAAGAATCGTCCATTAGCTTTCGCAAAAAACAAAGTAAAATAATGGACCCTTTTTGTGTCTTCCGGTGTATTGGCCATATGGTGCTAGTCCCTTTAATTTGTAGACCAGACGGCACTGAGTGGTTTGGAGATGGGATCAGTACCATCTCAGCTGCTTTCACTTCCCAAGACATTCCTCATACCCAGTTTAGACCCTCGTACCCAGTTTAGACCCTCGTACCCAGTTTAGACCCTCGTACCCAGCTTAGACCCTCATACCCAGTTTAGACCCTCGTACCCAGCTTAGACCCTCGTACCTAGTTTAGACCCTCGTACCCAGTTCAGACTATATTGATTTGGGAGCTCAGGTCAGTTTAACAAATCTGCCTCAGCGCGATTCAAACTCATGACCACCAAGCTGGCATGCAAATGAGCTTGTTAGTATGCTGCCATGGCTTCCGTAACCTAAAAGGAAATATTCTAGATAGGGACTGTTGCAGATAAGTGCTACAAAGATATAATGGTGTGGATCTTAACCTGCTCTATTGATTCATTAGATGTTATAGGGGAGGGTGAAGGTGAGGTAGGCAAGAGAAAGATAGGGCTACAGGTGGGTGGGCAGCATCAGAAAATGGACAGGAAGAACCGTAAATAATTCACCATAAGGAAGTAAGACTAAACATGTTGGAGACACCTTATAGCTGACCTTTAATGCGAAGATGGCACTTGATTGATTGGTTTATATCACCATATCCTGTTTGTAATTTTATTTAAAAACTCAATTTACATGTCAGCAGTCTTAAAGTGACAGCAGAAACAATGAACTTGTCTTGTTACTATTCAGGAAGGATAGAAACTCTGGAAAAGAAAGCTCTTTTGTACCTCTTTCATAGGGTGTGTCACACCTGATGATGCTGTTGTCTTAGTTTAGAGGTTTGTGTGTGACTTCCACCCGCATTTTATAAGCTTTACTTCCTCTAGAGAGTTTTCGTTCAAGGTACCATTCACTGTCTGCCTCTGGGTAGATTTTGTTGACTTCTTCTAGAGAGATTTTATTCAAGATACCAGACTATTTCTGCCTATAGGTAGATTTTGTTTAGGTACCAGGCAGTATCTGCCTTTGGGTAAAGTTTGTTTACTTCTAGAGAGAATGAACGAACAAACTTTATTTTCAGAGAGTCACTAATTGGGCACGCAGACCCGTCTTACATTCGGCCCTTCCAATCACTCATCTTCCGTTCATCAATAGTGCATGTTACATTCACATAGAAAAAAAACATTGTTAAATGAATGTTGTAAACATAAATAATGCATATACCATGTTATGAGACAGGCAGACACATGTACACATGCACATTCATAAAAACATACATATACACATGCATACCTGCATACATACTTACATCATTTGCACAAACTCAGTTATGCACCCGCTCAATAACACACAAATACACACTCCTTCGCATATACATATACTCTATCACAATCACAAATTCACTGACAAAAGTTTACTTATGCGCACACTCACACATACACACACAAACTCACATTTAGGCACATACATGCTGCTTCACATAATCACTGAAACTAATATGAACAAACTCCCACACATTACACACACATACACTGACGAATATCGTGAGCATTCTCACAAAAATGGAAAATATGGAAAGGAAAAAAATCATACATATACATTGTGTAATGTAATAAATAGTGATGCAATTCATTAAGATAATTCCTAAAATTGACATAAATATGATGAAATAAGCAGTGCACAAGTTTTCATATAGTACATGTTAAAATCAAGTGGCAGTAAAAATAATATGAAAGATGATGCCAAAAAAAAATATGGAATAGCGTGTCACATGATATGCGTGAACTCAGATTCCAGTCAAGGTACCAGACTGTATCTGCGTGTAGGTAGATTGTTTAGTTTACTTCTTCTAGGGAAGGTACCAGACTGTATCTGCCTGTAGGTAGATTGTTTAGTTTACTTCTTCTAGAGATTCCAGTGAAGGTACCAGACTGTATCTGCCTGTAGGTAGATTGTTTTGTTTACTTCTTCTGGAGATTCCAGTCAAGTTACCAGACACTGTCTGCCTGTAGGTAGATTGTTTTGTTTACTTCTTCTAGAGATTCCAGTGAAGGTACCAGACTGTATCTGCCTGTAGGTAGATTGTTTTGTTTACTTCTTCTAGAGATTCCAGTCAAGTTACCAGGCACTGCCTACTTGTAGGTAGATTGTTTTGTTTACTTCTTCTAGAGATTCCAGTCAAGGTACCAGGCTGTATCTGCTTGTAGGTAGATTGTTTTGTTTACTTCTTCTAGAGATTCCAGTCAAGTTACCAGGCACTGCCTACTTGTAGGTAGATTGTTTTGTTTACTTCTTCTAGAGATTCCAGTCAAGGTACCAGGCTGTATCTGCCTGTAGGTAGATTGTTTTGTTTACTTCTTCTAGAGATTCCAGTCAAGGTACCAGGCTGTATCTGCCTGTAGGTAGATTGTTTAGTTTACTTCTTCTAGAGATTCCAGTCAAGGTACCAGGCTGTATCTGCTTGTAGATAGATTGTTTACTTCTTCTATAGATTCCAGTCAAGTTACCAGGCACTGTCTACTTGTAGGTAGATTGTTTTGTTTACTTCTTCTAGAGATTCCAGTGAAAGTACCAGGCTGTATCTGCCTGTAGGTAGATTGTTTACCACTTCTAGAGATTCCAGTCAAGGTACTAGGTAACAGCTTTCAGAATGAAACCAAAACATCAGTTTTTAGAATGAAACCAATACATTAGTTTTTAGAATGAAACCAAAACATCAACTTTCAGAATAAAAACAATGTATCGGCTTTCAGAATGAAGCCAAAGCATCAGCTTTCAGATTGAAACCAAAGCATCAGCTTTCAGAATGAAACCAAAACTTATCTGCAGACACTGAAATCATGTGCTGGTATACAGGATTATAGTTGACCTGTCTCAGATGAATAGAATGGATTTAGCATCTTCTGCAAGATGTTGCTTTGTTAATGATGTAATGCTATATGATCATCATGTGAGAACCTTGAGTCTTTCACAACAGTTGTGTCAGTATTTGATGGAATGCTTAAGTTAATGGTGATAACCAGGTAACAGTTTTTGGTACAAGTTGACTTGAGTCAAGAATCAACAACACAGCATTCAGGACATTCCCATGCTCTGTCCTCATCTGCAACAGCCAGCGAAGAGTACCAGTACTAATGGTTTGTTAAATTAATTAGTGTAAAGCAGATAAAATAGCTGATCCACACATATGGGTCGTGTAGCTGTTTGAAGTTCAGATGTGTTATATGTGCCTTCATATGTACCAAACCTACATGTTCGTGACACTCTCACATATCACATTTCCACATAACAAACATGAATCACACACTCTCGTGAGCCACTCTTCAAAATGAACCACACACTTACATAATCCATACACCCACATAAACCACCCTTCCTCATGAATCATGCAACTACATATAACGCACATTCACATGTCACTCTCCCACATGAGCCACACATCCACACCAACCAGACATGAGCCACATTCCCACATGAGCCACATTCTCACATGAGCCACATTCTCACATGAGCCACACATCCCCACCAACCAGACACTCACATGAGCCACATTCCCACATGAGCCACAATCTCACATGAGCCACATTCCAACATGAGCCACATTCTCACATGAGCCACACATCCACACCAACCAGACACCCACATGAGCCACATTCTCACATTAGCCACACATCCACACCAACCAGACAACCACATGAGCCACATTCTCACATGAGCCACACATCCACACCAACCAGACACCCACATGAGCCACATTCTCACATGAGCCACATTCTCACATGAGCCACACATCCACACCAACCAGACACCCACATGAGCCACATTCTCACATTAGCCACATTCTCACATTAGCCACATTCTCACATTAGCCACACATCCACACCAACCAGACAACCACATGAGCCACATTCTCACATGAGCCACACATCCACACCAACCAGACACTCACATGAGCCACATTCTCACATTAGCCACACATCCACACCAGTCAGACACCCACATGAGCCAAATTCTCACATGAACCACACATCTACATTAATCAAACACCCACATGAGCCACATTACCATACATCCACATTAATCCACATGAGCCACATTCTCACATGAACCACACATTCATACCAATCAGACACCCGCATGACCCACATTCTCACATAACCACACATCCTCATTAACCAAACACACACATCAACCAACCACACGTAACACATGAGCCATACTTCCACATGAGCCACACTCCCACATATCCCCCGACACACCTTAATGGCATATACAGGGAGCTACTTTACAGCACTTTAGATTCCTGGTAGTGTTTGGAATGCTTTGTTCAGAACACATTTCCGTTTTTGTGAATCAATTAGCTAACAGGATGTACCACTGAAGCGACTGAGGATGTTTAATGTATGTTCATGAATGCATTGTTTAGCAAGGACATAACATTTTATTAACTCTTTTTCCAGCCACTATATCACTGTACGTTTGATCAAAGTTATCTTTCATGAGTTTCTAGGATTAGACGAGTCAAGGAAATTGGTTGTAGTCATTGTTCAATGTTTGGGGATGGGCTCTCCAGATAGAAATTGTCAGCAATATGTTCTGCTCAACGCCTGATTTCACATCTGACTGAAGACAGTGGTGCGTGCCCTCGTTGCAACTGTTGTAGTAATTCTGCCTTCTAACATACATATCACAAACTTTGGGGTACTATTAATAATTCTGCCATCTAAAATAGATATTATCACACATTTTAGCGATCGTTTAGTAATTCTGCCATTTAAAATAGTATCAGACAATTTCGAACACCTAAATAATTTTGTCATCTACTATATATATATATATATTTCATTGGCACCTTTCCGTCTTGACAGACGATAGTTTGGTACATTGTGCTTCAAAAAGGCTTAATAACTGTCATATGGCAATAACTACGATCCATGGCGGTGGCGAGTGTGGCTGGTAAGGCCAATTCTTGCTGCAAATGTTTGCCCACAGTAGGTGCATGTGAAAACATGGTCATTTCCACCATTTTGCACCATCTTACGTCTCTCACGCTCTGTGTGTGCTTTATCTGCAATCATTTTCTCCTTTGTCTTTATTCCATTTCTGATAGTTGCCCTCCATGCAACACGTTCAGCGGCGACGTGCTCCCATTGTGCATTATCAATGCCTGTATCAATCATGTCCCGCTTACACACATCTTTGTATCGTAGTAGAGGCCGACCCTGAGATCTCCTACCCGTCTGTAATTCACCAAAAAAGATGTCCTTTGGTATTCTACCATCATCCATCCTCCTAACGTGTCCTATCCATCTAAGTCTACGAAGACTGAGCATGGAATACACCGTCACACAACCTGATCTTTCCAATACTTCAGTATTTGTGATTTTGTCTTGCCACTTAATACCAAGTATTCTTCGCAGATACCGCATATGAAAGCCGTTTAAACGTTTCTCTTGGCCTGAGTAAGTTGTCCAGGTTTCACTGCCATAAAGAAGAGTACTAAGGACACAGGCTTGGTAGACGAGGACTTTTGTTTTGGCAGTAAGCTTCCTGTTCTCCCAGACTCTTTTTGCTAACATGTTCATTGTTGTTGCTGCCTTGCCAATCCTGATGTTGATTTCCTGATCGAGGGATAATTTGCTATTTACCTCTGATCCTAGATATGTAAAATGGTCTACTATCTCCAGTTCGGCGTCGTCAATAAAGATTGATGGTACACCATGTGCACCTTGTGACATAATCTGTGTCTTCTTTTTGTTAATTGTTAAACCAAATTCAGAACAAGCATTGGAGAATGCAGATAGTAGATGTTGTAATTCTTCCTCAGAGTGGGTCGTAATCGCAGCATCATCCGCAAAAAGCAACTCTCTGATTAGTACCCTGCTAATTTTGGTCTTGGCCTTCAATCTCTGAGCATTATAGAGGCCACCATCTGAGCGTGAGTGAATGTATATACCGTCATCCTGATCACGAAAGGCATATTTCAGTAGAAGTGAAAAGTATATCCCAAAGAGGGTGGGGGCTAGTACACAACCTTGCTTAACTCCACTCTTGATTTCAAACTCTTCTGAAGTTGAGCCATCAAACTTGATTATACCCTTCATGCCTGTGTGGAACGATTCCACAATGGACAGAAGAGTTGGTGGACAGCCAATCTTCTTTAGTGCTTTGAACAGACCCTCACGACTGACCAAATCGAATGCCTTTGTGAGGTCGATGAAGGCAATAAACAGTGGCTGATTTTGTTCCCGGCATTTTTCTTGCATCTGTCGCAATGAGAATATCATATCAATGGTAGACCGGTTCTGACGGAAGCCGCACTGTGATTCGGGGTAGACTTGATCTCCCAGGACTTGAAGTCTGCGCAGAACAATTCTGGCAAATACTTTCCCAACAATACACAGAAGTGAGATACCCCTATAGTTGTTGCAGTCGCTCCGATCTCCCTTGTTCTTGTACAGCGTTATGATGTTTGAATCTTTGAAATCCTGTGGGACTTGTCCTTCTCGCCAGCATAGCTCTATTAGCTGGTGGATCTGTAGAGCGAGGGTGTCTTGCCCACTCCTGATCACCTCTATTGGAATCCCATCCTTACCTGGAGCCTTGCCAGATGCAAGCTCATTTATAGCACACTTAACTTCTGTTATAGTGGGAAGTGTGTCCAGGTGGTCAAGAGTTGGCAGGGCCTCTATGGCATTGAGGGCATCATCCGCCAGCTTGGTCTCACTTGAGTAAAGCTCTAAATAGTGCTCGACCCATCTATCCATCTGCTGTTTCTTATCAGTGATGATTTCTCCAGTCAAGGTTTTCAGCGGTGCACTTCTTTTGATCATTGGACCACAGGCTTTCTTTATCCCTTCATACATGCTTCTGATGTTTCCTTTATCACTTGCGATTTGAATGGACTCACATAACTTGATCCAATAGTCATTCGCACACTGCCTGGCAGTCTTTTGTACATCCTTCCTCGCTTGCTTCAGCTCACTCAGAGTGTTACGCGTTGGTCTTTCCTTATTTCTTAAGAGAGCTATCTTCTTTTTATCAATCAAGGGCTGCAGTATCTGGCTGTTTGCCGCAAACCAGTCCTGCCTCTTATGATCCACAGTGCCGTAAACCCCTACCGCTGTTTTATAAATAGTTTCCTTAAGTTTACTCCATTTATCATTTACTATATAATTTTCTGATGTATCATTGAAAGCGTCCTCAAGTTGCTGTTGAAATTCAAAGCACTTTCCAGGATCGTGGGTGTTAATAATATTAATCCTGGGGCTAGACTTGGGTTTAGCTGTGTAGATTCTCTTTGGTCTCAGTCTAACCCTTGCAACAACCAAAGAATGATCTGTATCACAGTCAGCACTGTGGTAACTTCGAGTTAATGATGTATGGTTCAGATGTTGTCTCCGTGTGATAATGAAGTCCAGCTGATGCCAATGGCCGGATCTTGGATGTTTCCATGTGACCTTATGCATCTCTTTTGTTTTAAAAAAGGAGTTTGTAATACATAGGTCATTTCTAGTGCAATGCTCCAGCAGCCTTTGCCCATTATCATTCATGCGACCGATGTTGTATTTTCCAAGGCACACTGGCCATGAACTCGAGTCCTTGCCCACACGAGCATTGAAATCACCGAGCATATAAATGTAGTCGGATTTTGGAACTGCCTTGATCGCCGAGTCTAGCTGCTCATAGAACGTATCCTTCACATCATCAGAGGAAGTGAGTGTCGGTGCATATGCAGTGAGAATGGTGGCAAATCCACAAGAGGTTGCCAAGCGCAGTGATAATAATCTTTCATTACCTCCAGCTGGGATATCAATCATTCCCAGTAGCGAATTCTTCACTGCAAAGCCCACACCGTGTTGCCTTTTTTCTGCCTGCCCTCTTCCCTTCCAAAAAAAGGTGTAATTGTTTTCCCTGAGTGACCCTTCCTCAGCGAGGCGAGTCTCCTGCAGGCCAGCAATATCAATGTTAAGACGATTGAGTTCAGCATCAATCACAGCCGTTTTTCTCACATCGTCAATATTTGTCAAGTCAGTGGAAAATCCTGGACACATGGTTCTCACGTTCCAGGTTGCAAGCCGTAGCTTGAGGTTTTTATTATTCTTTTTATTAGTACCTGGTGCATTGGTTTTACAGCCTGCGATTCAGATTTTGTCCTAGCCCCAAGCACCCATTGAAGCAGGCAGGCTGTGGCGGATCAGCACCCAATTGGCCGGGGGCTGCCCAGCTTGAGGCGGGCGGTAGCTGATCAGTGACACCTGTAGGTGTCTCCCACCGTCAGAGGCAACGCGTGGCGCCCCATGTCTACGCCAACTGACAAGGACTTATAACCCGTAACAGTTGCCTCTCGCTTTGATTCCGAGACCGGTTAAGACCAGGGATGGAGTTATTGCCTCTCCATAGCACAAAGCCTGGGCTAAAATAAAGAAACCATGTGTTGCCCATGCAGCATGATCCCTCTCTCGGCCTGCCTAGTACACTCCAGAGGAAAGTTAACACCTATACATCTGGAACAAGACAAGCTGCAGAAGCTGCCGGATCAGCAAAGCAATGCTCTAACTGTCCGCCTGTCGGAGCTTCGATCCTAGACCAGCTGCCAACCAAGGCTTAGGGCCTGGTCTGCCCTGCCATGACTTATTTTGTCTTTGGGTTGCATTTCCTCGCACCAGGATAAGGCTAGTACCCTCCCAATTGCACTCTTCCGCCCGAAGCCGTTGGCACAATGTGGGGTGTCGGGTTTGGTAAGCGCCGCCCAACATTCGGCGCTGACAGAAAGCAGGTAGTACCGTCTACTGTCATACGGTAGCTCAGTCATATCTGACTAAGACCTGACAAACATATATATATATATATATATATATATAAAATCACTTGTTTTGGAGCAATAATTCACAATTTAAAATATACTATCACACATCCTGGGACTCTTTCAGTAATTTTCTGCCATCTACAATACATAGTTTCACACACTTTAGGGCAGTTTCAGTAATTCTCCATCTAAAATATATAGATATACACATTTTGGGGCTCTGTTAATAACTGTCCGCCTTTACAAATATAGTTTCACATAAATTGGTGCTCTTTTAGTAATGTTATGCCATCTAACAAAGGCAGTATGATACAGTTCATTGCTCCCTCAGTAATTCTACAATCTGAATAGTATTGCCCACCTTGATCAGATACACTCGTATGTAAATGTATAGTAATATTTATTACTAGCTTTGCTTGTGTGCCAGAATGCGAACATTGTCTTGGTTTTATTTATAGCCACAGCTTTACATTCAAAGGCTTGTTTATTGTGGTCATGTGATAATTGAGAATAAAGCAGTCGCTGTTTCTTTATAGGGGAACTGTGCGTAATAATTTTACCCGTGAAATGAAACACGGCAGTTTCACGTGGGAAAAATAAGACAGATGTTAACAGAGTCTGGAATGTCAAAATGTCCGTTAACAGAGCTTGTGATTTCAGGGTTTCCGTTAACCGAAAGTCTAATGTCAGGGTTTCTGCTGACAGCTTGCAATGTTGGGATTTCCGTTAAAAGTCTGTAGTGTCAAAGTTTCTGTTGAATCATCATCATCATCATCTTCCACTTCTGCCGTCAAGCGTCGTGGGGAGGAATAATTTGCGTTCCAGCGCCCGGTGGGCGGCACTGGATAGTGTCATTCCGTGTGGTTGTACAATGTCTCTGATGAATTCTGTTGAATGAATCATTCTGTTGAATGAATCACCGAAAAACGAGAAGTAGATTGTGAGCTTTACTAGAGCACGACTACAAGAAACAAAATGGACGTTGCGGCCAAAACCTTCGTCAGCAACAGAACATACAAATATAAATAGACAAACAAATACACGAAAGACGCTACATGAAAGTATTAAGGTTACTCATCTGTATCCTTGCTTGAGCGGCTATCCGTGGATGGAATCAGAGTTTCTGTTGATAAAGTTTCTGTTGAAAGTCTTAACAGTTAGTTTGCGATTTCATGGTTTCCTTTAATAGATTGAATCGTGAAGATTTCTGTCGAAAGTCTGTAACGTCATAGTTTCTGTTGAAAGTCTGTAGTGACAGGGTTTCCATTAACAAAAAGCCCAATACGGTAGTTTTTTTGAAAGCCTGTAATGTTAGGATTTATGTTAAAAGTCTGCTATGTCAAAGTTTCCGATGATAGTTTCAGTTATAAAGCCTTGACCCAAACTGTCAAGAATCTTCTCTCGTTGTCTTCCTTAATATCTCTTTCCATAAGTCTTTTCAGTTATCAGATCTTCCAATTTTTTATCGTCTCACAATGTCACAAAGAATGACGACTACCTCTTTCTGATGTTTGTGATTATCTTTGCATCTGACTCTTTCAAAACGTCTAGATTACTCACATTTTTCTGTCAAAGGAATTTTCAGCATTCTTCTTTTGAACCACATCTCTGGGGAATCAAGGGATGTTTGCGTGTTTACTAATTGTCCAGGATTCACGGCAGAAAAGAGCAGACTGAATAAGCCGCTCACCATCATATGCCCTGACAGCTGACGTTAGCGTTCATGTCTCTCCACAGATCTGGGTCTTTGGTGTTCTGGATCAGCTCTCCTGATGATATTCCTCCATGCCACCGTCTTAATCCATTCAGCATCGTGTCTCTTCGTCAGCCTATGCTTATTTACTTACCGATCTTATCAGTTGTCATTTTGTTCTCCAAGGCCTTTCTTCTCTTCACATGACCAAATAATTTTGTTAGTCTATTTTTTATAGTTGTATATAATGTTCTAGTATCATTAGACTTTTCGAGACACTCGTTGCAAGTGAATCTGACAGTTCAAGGTATTCGCAAGATTCAGGGACCACACCTCCGTTGCTTCTAAGCTCGCCTGACTTGTTTATTCACAATAAGCCGCTGCCCAGAAGAAATTCCAAATTGAGAAAAGCTACCCAGAAAGGAATATTTATAATGTTTATTACTTTAGTATGCACACATTGTCTATGAATTGGCGAAACACGAACTGGCAAGATTGAGGGGGAAAGAACAAGGTCAGACAGAGAGGTAAAGTATTTGGACATCATCGAGACAAAAACGCAGAGCTGATTCTCGAATCTGGTTGTGATTGTTTGAGATGGCGAAACATGATCGCAGCGCATATCGGCATGACACGTGATGATAATGATACACACATTCGGTACCATGTCGGTGCTACGATTCTTGCAATGTTGGAGATTCTCCTTTTGCGATTTGTGGAAGGAGACTCGAGCACTCACGGGGATACCCGAGGATGTAAACGTCCTGATACTTGACCCAAACCAAACAGACGTGGATCACGATGACATGTAGCATCAACTGTGCGTATCATTTCTATGCTTCTGTCGTCATCATCATCATCATCATGCGCCACGTCACTAAGCGTGGGCAATCATTGTTCGCCATCTCACACAATCACGAGTTTTTGATCAGGTCTATGTTCTTGTTCCGATTATGCCATGCATTAAAGCCTTCTAGATATTTACGTATTGCCTCTTCCTTGAATTTTTCTAATTAAATTTGTAGCTGATCTTTTAATTTTGTTTCCCCTCGTAACGTACCCAAAAAGTCTAGACTCACAACAACTAATTTCTCTAATCAATTTACGATTTCCATTGGTTTCTTGAAGGGCTCTCTTATTCGGTTCTCTGACCGTCCTTGACTTTCTTTGCATTTAATCTAGAAACCACATTAGATGTTATCTCTGTTCGTCTGCTTATTGTCCATGTTTCACATGCATACAACAGTATAGATGCTACAAAGCACTTGAACACTCTGATTCTCATTGCAGTTGATGGCTGTTTATCGGTGAGTATGTTTTCCATCTGGTAAAAGGTTACCTGCTTCCATACATGAGTTTTATTCAAGGATGCTGAATATAAGAATATTATTTATTATAATCACTGAAGAAGGAAATCTCAGGTTGTAAAGTGAAATGTTATAGAACAATGGTAAGAATTTCATAAACCCAGAACAAGAACAAAACCGACATTCTTCAAGATGTGAACATCTTCGACATCTGGCTCATGAACATTGTCATGTGTTGGAAACTGAAATACGTTGACCATTTTAAACGTGGGCCGGCTCCCTGGCCGAGTAGTTAGCAGCTTTCTCCGTTAACCCCGAATACTCTCGTGGTCGACGTAAGCGCACAAGAATTAGAAGTGATTCGAGTCGCGCCAGTGACTTATGAGAGTATGGAGCCGGTCGCTCAGAAAGTCGTGGCGTGCTGAGGAGCGTAGTCTAGCCTAGGAATCAACATACAGCTGAAAGATGCTGGTGTTGACCGCAATATCCTGAAGCAGGATGGAAACGCGGGGAAATAAAAATTTCAAACGTGAGAGTGATTTGGAATAGAACGGTGATGGAAGGTATGGTCCCTGGAAGAAGTGGGCAACGGTCGGCCACCACAAAGGTGAACACACGGTAATACAGACACCCTGCACATGAACATGCAAGAGGCTGGAGAAGTGAAACAGGATCGGAAATCTTTTCTGAAGGCCGTAATGGTAGCGAGGGTCATGCAGGGGACCTACAGCTTAATAACTTGTTGTTATAAATGCAAGGAGGTAGCATTTCTAAAGCCATATGTACAATGTTGAACGCAATTTGCAACCCCTGCTGTCTCATTATCAGACAGCTGCTACCGCACGGTTCTAATGCAGGATAATTATCAAAGGTGAAGGACAAGGTGGAGTGCGATTATCGTCCATGCATTGAGGCAATGGCGGGTATGGCTCGTGTAATAATGTCTTGCCAGGGCAAAACAAAGTAACTGCGATTACACACTGCGAAGGAATACTGCGTGTACTGCATTACACTTTTGATGTGACAGAATTCGGGTACCCATGTTATGAGACAGGACCGACCCAGCGCGTATTGGTTGGACAGAATTGAGCTCTGGCTTCTCTGGGGATCTATGCCACATTCATTGTGTTGATATAAGAAGTGGAGGAGTATTGGTTTAAAGAGGAAAGGGGGGAGGGTAAGAGAATGGTTTGTACAGGATTACTTTTGTTGCACACATTAAGTGCTCCAGTCTCTTCCCTTAGATCACACAAGGAGAATCTCAGCGCATTGCACGGACCCCGTAGCACCGACGAGGACACACATGTGCAAAGCAGAGCCATATAAATTTGTGTGTGTAGGTTAGTTAATTGCATATTCTTTTCAGGACGTAGCAGTCATCCTCATCATTTTTTGGCTGTTTGTGATCCCTTGGCAAGTTTACGTTCAGTAGTTTGCCATTGCTTTCTGAACTATCGGCATGCATACCATTGCATCGAAATCAACACAAGGCGGTCTGCTGCTAAACGTCAGCTGTGTTTCGAACGCGGTATGCGGGATTACAAATTGCTTTTGTAACGCCTTTGCCACAGAGCTTTTCTAATTTAGAAATTGTTTGGGCTGAGATCTTTTCAGCCTGCTCTTTTCGATTTGCAACTGCCGAGGGATGCTTAACGCACGCAACGCACCCTCCGAGTTTTTGGCCCTTGTCCGAGAAGGTTAGACGACCGATTCACTTCCCCAGGAACAGGGGGTCTGTATATGATCGATCTTTACCTTATTTTTGTGAAAATCCAGTCAAAGTGTGAGATGAATCTGGTGTGATTTGAGTTTGAGGCGGACTCCGTCACGTCTGATTTACTTCACCTCTAGGAGGAGAATAGGAAGAAGATGAAAAAGAAGGCGGGAGGAGGAGAAGAGACTGAACACAGTGGTGGACTGGCCAGGGTGTCAGCTTGCTAGATGGTAGGGGTGGGGGAGGGGGTCCTGCTGGCCCCTAATGAAATGGGTCTAGAACATTAGGAAGTGTGTTAGTGACCGTCCAGTACTATGTGTCGAGACCCAGTCCGCGTGTCTCTCTTCCTATCTCTCGCTCTGTCTCGATCTATCAGTCTTTCCTCGTCTTTATTTGCTTGTCACTAGTCTCTCTCTCGCTCTCTTCCTCTCTTCGTTTCTTTCGCTTATTCTCTCTCTCTCTCTCTCTCTCTCTCTCTCTCTCTCTCTCTCTCTCTCTCTCTCTCTCTCTCTCTCTCTCTCTCTCTCTCTCTCTCTCTCTACGATTAAATATATTACACATTCCGAAGCCTAGGATTGACTTATACAAAACAAGCTTAACTTATTGTGCAGCTCATCTGTGGAACAATCTTCCACAAGAAATCAAAGACATTACCAGTCCCTATACATATAATTGCAAATTATTCGAATACTATCTCAGTACGGATTACATTCCCCTTAATAATAGAAATAATAATAATAACAAAACCCTAGTATAACAGCCAGTCCCCTGTTTGGTAGACCAGTATATTCCACATTGCTAATAAGTGTCATACTATTATCTAATATTACTGAGTCGTGTAGTATTGATGTTCGCATTTTGCCCATGCCATTATAATGCATGCCATTTATATTGTTACTGCTCTCTGTTAGCCTTGAAAGATGTATGCATGAAATAATGTATGAAATTGAGTGATAGAAGGGCAGAATGTAAGACGGGCCCGCGTGCCTAATTCTTAACCCTTTTAAAATAAAGTTCGTTCGTTCGTTCTCTCTCTTTCTCTTTCTTCCGCTACGTTTCGATCTCTCTCGCTCTGTCTGTCTGTCTGTCACTCAGTCTCTCGCTGTTTTTCATCTATACGTCTCTCTCTCTCTCTCTCTCTCTCTCTCTCTCTCTCTCTCTCTCTCTCTCTCTCTCTCTCTCTCTCTGTCTCTCTCTCTGTCTCTCTCTCTCTCTCTCTGTCTCTCTGTCTGATTACACCTTGATCTATCTATATCTATATCAGACGGGTTGTATGCCCAATTCTTAACCCTTTGAAATGAAGTGTGTTCGTCCGTTTTGTCCGTTCTCTTAATTCGGCACTCATTGTCTCTCTGTCTCTATTTCTCTGTCTGCCTACCTGCCTGCCTGTCTGTCTGTCTCTCTTAGTTGTTGTTTACATACACATAATACCCAGTCAACAGCAGAATTTTCTGGTCAAACAAAGTGATACAATGACAGTCCACAACATGTGGCAATCTGTGAGCGCGGCCACGGGAGGCAGGGTGCCACAAATCAATATTTATTCTAGTCATATCAACACGGCATACAGCCCGCATGTTTTATGTGCAGATTTACGGTCGTCATTCCTTGTTGTATTTGTTTGTATTGATCTGCTATTACACGTTGATGCTTGCCCTTTTATTGCCCGTGGCTGCTTTTCTTCTGGTTATTTTCGTATCCACGACTGCCTGTCTGTCTCTGAGGCTCATATGATAATTGAAGACGAATGTTGCACATCGATGGCTTGGTGCATTTATATTTTGTCTGTTTATTATTCATGTATTTGAACTGTTTCATTTACTTTTCTGCGAGGTTGCACGAATCTTTGTAAGATAACTGTTTTAACCATGAGTGGGGTGGGACATTTTTACGTCTACCTAATTCTTATTGTTCTTTTCTTATTCTCTTCTTCTTTTTTCTTCTAGTTAAAAATCTACCCAAAGTATTTCAGGATCCTCGACAGTGCTACGGAGTTCGTGCACTAAGGTGAAATTCTCCTGACACAGACTTGAGTTAGGAGTAGAACGGAGCACTTATGGGTTACACCCGTGTGCCGTGATGTTGATCCGTCGACTATGCGGTGTATGCGAGGGAGTGTGCATTTGTATGCTATTGAGCATAATTGTGAGTTTGTGCAAATGATGTCAGTATGTATGCAGGTATGTACGAGTGCGCGTGTGTTTATGAATGTGCGTGTGTACGCGTGCCTGCCTGTCTCATAACATGGCAATATGCATTGTTTATGTTTACAACATCCAATTGACAGTGTTGTTTTCCTATGTGAATGTAACATGATCAATTGATGAACGAAAGATGAGTGATTGAAAGGGCCGAATGTAAGATGGGCCTGCGTGCCCAATTTGTAACCCTTTGAAAATAAAGTTTGATTGATTGATTGATTTCTCCTCACCTCCTCTTCCTCCTCCTCTTCCCCTATCTATACCTCTGCCTCTATTAGTACCGCTGCTAGAACTACTACTACTACTACTACTACTACTACTACTACTACTACTACTACTACTACTACTACTACTACTACTACTACTACTACTACTACTACTACTACCACTACTACTACTACTACTACTACTACTACTACTACTACTACTACTACTACTACTGTTGCTGCTATAAATACCATACTACAACTACTGCTACTTCTACTATTGCTGCTACTGCTACTATTAGTTATACTGCTGCTGATAACGAAATTGTGTTCAGACATTTCATTTTCCTTACGCAATTTATCTCCTTTGTTAACATTTGACTCAGACTTGCTGTATACAACACCGACCTAAGCGTATGTTTTAATGGGTTTCTACAGATTAACAAAATGGTCCACTGAGTATACTGATAAATATCACATTTTTGAAACAAGGTAAAGAATTCAAATATCTTGGAAGTATGATCACAGACGATGACAGAATACACAGAGAAATCGAAATCAGATGTCAAAAAGCAAGTACGCGTATATTTCAAGGATCACCCGTACTGAAACATCCGAACATACATATGTCCGCAAAACGACAGGTAATAGCATATTCACATCAATCTTATGTTACCATTGTCAAACTTAGACATTATCCAAATCACACTTATGGAAAGTCAACACCTGTGAGATGAGATGCTTGAGGAGAGCTGCCAACTTAACTATCCGAGACCGAATAAGAAATGATATTAGTAGTGGAATCAACACCTTGTGCCACATTTATTGAAAGTAGAAGACCAAATGGTTTGGCCCACTCGTTAGAATGCAACACCATCAACTACCAGCACGGACCCTTTATCAAAGAACATCTACGAGAACAAGAGAATAAGAGTACGCCCGAGAAGAAAATAGATTGACGACATCAAAAACACTGTACAATCACACGGAATGACACTATCCAGTGCCAGCCATCGGGTGCTGGAGCGCCAATTATCCCTCCCCACGACGCATGACGGCAAAAGTGGAAGATGATGATGATGATGAACGAAATGACACAGCTTCCCAAGACACAAGCTTTCTTGACTATTTCACGCCAGGACCTATGCGTTCATATTTCCACCACTTCTGTACCGGGACGCACGATTACCGCAGCTTGGTGAGAGAGACGTGGGGACGGTATTGTAGGTGAGCGCCTCGAGCTGTCTGCCGTGTTTATCTAATCCTAGTCGGAGAGGTGTGCGTGAGCTCCCAGGCCATGCTGTATTATCTGATGCAAGTCTAAGTGATGTGTTCCGAGTGGTGAATTGTTGGATTCTTATTTTAAATACAAGAATGAGGGGATTGCAGTAAAACTTAAAAAGTCAATGAATGAATCACCTAAAAATAAAAAAAAGAAGCGAGAAGTAGATTGTGAGCTTTACTAAAACATGACTACAAGAGACAAATTGGACGTTGCGGCCAAAGCCTTCGTCAGCACATGACAAACAAATACAAACCGACACAAACCTACATGAAACACACTATGACAATATTAAAATAATTAAAGGTACTTATCTGAATCCCTTGCTTGGAAAGACTGACACGCGTAGGGCTGTCAGTGGATTAATAATTACATTTTCTATGTTATACCTATTAATCCACTGACAGCTTTGGCCGCAACGTCCAATTTGTCTATTGTAGTCGTGTTTTAGTAAAGCTCACAATCTACTTCTCGTTTTTTGGGGATGATTCATTCATTGCCTATTTTAAATACAGAAGCCACAAACAATATGTTGCACGATTGATTGCCTGGCATCTCGTCATGCGCACACTGTAGTATTATATATCATATGAAGTGAATACATGAACAATACTTTAGCTGAAACACTTAAAACACATTGTCACAGGTATTGTTCCAATGTGGAACATCTGTTACCTCCACGGTAATTTCAAAGTTAACACGAACTCTTTCTGTTTGCATAAAACCGGCTGGAACCGCCTAATTGCTAACGATATGAAATTTTATATTTTATCCTGCTGCAGCCGTTACTTCTCTTATATATAATTGATAACAACTCACTGTACTTGAGCCATCGTTTATTGTTCCTTGAAAACAGTATACAAAACGCTTTATCTTTGTTCACGTTACGGGCATAGTTTATGAGACGTTGAGAAATCATCGAGGAGGTCCTTTCGACTGCACAGGGATTCTTGTTTATGTCACTATATACAACACAGTTGATTGCCTTGGGCCACTTTTGAAGATATCCTGTGCCCAGTGAAGACCATCCTTTCTGGAACCTGAAAACTCACCCGCTGCTCTCTAGTTTGCTTTTGTAATGTATGCAGATTAACACATTCACAAGTAGTGATTGGCAATCATAGAAGTAGAAGGAAGAAATAAGGATTAAAGGACATATTTATTTATCTGCTGTTTTAGCGGCCTCAAGAGTTCGCAACAGTTGGTATTCTTTTAGTGTCTACAGCTTTTCCTTTGTACTCTGTCCATTTCTGTAAGTAATAATCAGTATAAATACATGGTTTTACACTTATCTTAGTTTTCTGGCCTCAGGGGTTTCAACTTTTGTGCATGGGGAATCTAGTATATGTGAGGTTTATAGTTGCTCGATACTGTCTTCTCCACCCTTATAATGTCATTTGTTGGGGAACCCCTACGGCTATTGAAATTGCATGAGAAATAAATTTACAGGTTTTGATCGTCACTCGTAGATAGCTGTCAGTTTTTATGTAGACTTTTGTGTCCGCTAACATCTAAAGTTTTCCCTCTACTTCTGTATGTGCCGATCAATTTTTTTCTCTTCCTTATTATATTCTGTCTTTTGGCCTTCATACGTACCAAGGAAGCTCTTCGTCTAGAACAGTGGTTCTCAACCCTTTTTGGCCCATGCACCCTTTCACCATATGTTCAGAATGTCATTCCCTCTCTCTCCCCCCCCCCCCCCCCTTCTTTCGTATATACTCCCTATAGGTTCCACCGCCCCTACACAATATACGTAAAAATGGAAGATAAATTTAATAACGCATACCAGAACAAGTCTAGACGTCTACATAAAACGCGATTTGCGGGTCTACTCACGTTATAAAACGAATTTCAGAAGGGCGAGAAGTACAGAACCGTAAAGTATGGGAGGAAAAACAATATCAAGTAATCTGTTTTTGTATTAACGCGATCTTGAAATAATCTTAACTCCCCCTCCCCTCCCCTTCGGAAACTCTGAAATTCCCCCCCCCCCCCCCCCCCCCCCCCCCCCCGGGGGGGGGGGGAATCCCCACCGGTTGAGAACCACTGGTCTAGAAGAAAAACATATCCACAACTCTCGAACAATTAGAGATAAGATAGCAACAGCCGGAAGTTATTAATGGAAAACAATAAAAAAGGCCAACAAATGGAGCTCTGGTTTGAGAAGGTCGAGAAGCCGACACTTCATTGGCGGAATTAAAAGCAGAAGATGTCATGGCTTTGTTGATTTCAGGACTTTCCAGTTATTCTTGGCTTCATGATTCATTTAGGATCCTGTTCAGTTTATTGTTCTTTTTATTTCTCGAGGTTGATTCAAAACACAGCCTGTAGTTAAATGTTAACCAACAGAAAACATCTCCGTGGTGATTGTCGATTGACAACACGAAACCAACATAGAAGTGCCAAAAACTTTCCCGGCAACGAGTACATTTGGCAAGTCACCTGCATGTTTGCTTTCCTCGTTACATTTACCTGGCTGTGTGCAAAAAACACAGGCCACAGAAACAGGGCAGAGATTTTGTCATATTGTTTCTGTTGTCCTGTTTTGCCTTCTCATGTCTAATTTCCTCTACTCTTTCTCTCTACCCCAGTCAGCCCGCGTATCTTCATTCTTTGATGTGAGTGCCAGTTAGTACCATGTGTTACTCATTACTTTCGAAGATCGGGTCATTTCCCGGGCTTTCCTGGAGAATAGTCTGCAGTGCTCACTTTAGACACCCCCCCCCCCCCCACTCGTTAACCTCCTCCTTTTGCTTTCTCTTCTTCGTTCCTCTTTCGAGGAGGGCGCGTCACACCTAGTTACACACTTGAAAGGTCTGTGTGCTCGACTCGGCATTTCTTTAGCGTTTCCTCCCTCTATACAGATTCCATCCAAGGTAACAGGCTCTATCTACCCGTGGTTAGGGTTCTTTTCCGTAACAATTTTGCCGAATTATGGCCTAAACTTTGCGATTCCCAACTGCCGTATAATTTTTAACGCTCAGTTTGCTCACGGCGCCTCGTGTTTTGCCCTTATCCTAGAAAAACCAGATATCCGATCTGACTACCCAAGAAATCAAAGGGGGAATATGGGCGTGTGATATTAGACACCAGTGGTTCTTGGAGAAATTACCAGCTTTTGCTGGGATCGAACCAGTACCTTCTGAGCCTGAGGCCGACACCGTAACCTCTCAGCCACGACCGCCCCCCTTCTGTTATCCTCCAGTTGTTGTTCAGTTGTCCAGTGATTCCTGGCTATTATTTAGTCTGTTGGTATGTCTACGTGGTTCCTGCTGACCATTCGATTCCATTCTACCATTACCGCTTACCCCGTTCAACCTCAGAAGAGAAGTTATAATAGGGTCCCTCGCCTGGTTACGATTAATAATTCTGTGAACGAGTCAGTCACAAATAGGTTATCAATTTGAAGGTGATTGTTGTCCAAAGAGAGTAATGGCTACATTGTTGCTGACCATCTTGCAGTTGCGTATTTATATGTTTCCTGCCATCATTCTTGATTACACCACACAGAGAGGTGGGCGTTTGTGTGAGGGTGTATGGAAATTCCAACATTATCATGGACATCACAGTACGTATCACCCGTGTTTACCGGGCCTATTAAGCAGGCACAGAATAGTAACACTGTAACCTAGGAACTACCTAGGAAGCAAAATGACATCTACAGGGGACTCAATGCCAGAAATATCTAGAATCGCACTGGCATCTGGTGCCTTCAATAAACTGTCAAACATCTGGAAGTCAAAGACACTCAGCAAACATACGAAACTTAAAATCTTCAACTCTTGTGTGATTCCAGTGCTAACGTATGGATGTGAGAGTTGGAAATCAACGGTAGCTTTAGATAAAAAATTAGACAATTTTGAGAACAAATGTCTTAGAAAAATTCTAAGCCTCCACTGGACAGATTTCAGAACCAATACGCAAATAAGACAAGAGACTAAGCTAGACATTGTATCCAGTTTTATAAGAAAACGCCGTTGGAACTACATCGGCCATGTACTCAGAATGGACAAGACAAGACTCCCCAACCAAGCCCTCTTATGGTCACCAGTAGGGAAAAGAAAACGGGGAAGACCAAGAGAGACCCTGCGTAGAACCATCATTAGAGAAGGCTCATTCAACGGCCAAGTGAACATCCAGGATCTACAACAGGTAGCAGCGAACCGCCAGGTATGGAAAGCTATGACTTCTGCCCTATGTGCCGCCTTAGGCTCAAGAGGAAAGACTAACTAACTAACTAACTAACTAACTAACTAACTAACTAACTAACTACCTACTATGCATGTCGTAAGGGGCGATGAAGGAGGGGTGGTATGGGACAGGCTACACGGGAGTCTCTGTGACGAAGTGGTCAAGCCGTTTGACTCGTGTTCCGAAGGTTGTGGGTTCGAATCCGGGCCGCGCCCTTCGGTTTACGAGTTAAATGTTTCGGAAACTCCTGTGGGTCGTCGCTAAAAGCTACGGAGTTCGTGCTTTGTGTGACGCTTTCCGTGCTGCGGAAAGAGACCGAGCCATATGGGATAAAACCCTGTGCAATGAAGTCGACCCTGTCGACTTTTAAGCGACTTTTTGGGACAGGCTACAGATCCCGTAGAAAACTTCATCTGCACAATACCGCCAGTCGTGCACAAGTCTATAAAGGTCTTGGCATGAGTTGGTTGTGGGTTTATGTTTCATTGGGATATGAGAGACAGAAGACGAATACGTGCATTGGCTATTGGTTTATTTGTTACACGGTGATGCCAGGGTCTAGCGCAGTGGTTCTCAACCTTTTTTTTGGCCCGTGCCCCCCTTCACCATATTTTCAGAACGTCATTCCCCCTCCCCCCTTCCTATCAAAACTTTGGCCCGTGCCACCCTTCACCGTATTTTCAGAACGTCATTCCCCCCTTTTATATTTCCTATCTAAAAATCCCCCCAACCCTACACAGTATACGTAACAATGGAAGGTAAATTTAATAGCATATACTAAAACAAGTCTAGACATCCACATAAAACATGATTTGTGAGTCTACTTTATAAAATGAATTTTAGAAGGATGAGACGTACATAACTGTAAAGTATGAAGGGAAAAACAATATCAAGTATTAACGCGATCTCGAAATGGTCTTCATTCCCCCCTGGAAACCCTAAAATTCCCCCTGGTCTAGTGTATGCGGGGTGAATAGTCAAATATGATTTGCCACAACATAGTATGTGTATGGCTGATATTTACACGGCGATGCCATAATCTAATATATATGAGGTTGATAGTCACACAATAGCCGGCTCCCTGGCCTAGGCGTTAGCGACTTTCTCCGTAATCCCGTATACTCTCGTGAGATACGTGACGTGCGTGAGAACCGGTGGCGGTTCACTCCGCGTCGGTAACTTACGGGGTATGTGAGCCGGTCGCTCAGAAAGCAATTGCAAACTACTGAGCGTAATCTTGCCAAGAAATCAACAATCAGCTGAAAGATGCTGATGTTGACAGCGATGTCCTGTAAAGGATATGCGAAAAAAGTCACACAATAAAGTCATGACTTAGACATTAACATCATCCTCTATACACTTCCTCCCACACATACACTCCTCCACACATCACTATGTAACAGTCTGTGTTACTAACACTCCACACATCGACAGTAATATATTCCATAGAGGTAATTTACCTTCTCTAGAAGCAGGAGGGCGGTCAGTATAACTTCTTCTTACGTCCTCAAGTACACAGTGGCATTCGGGTAATGGTTCTACCAAATCAAGTACAGGCTGGCATTTCGGTCAAAGAGGTCCTTCATCAGACAGAAGCAAAACGCCAATGAAACAAGGGAAATACATTAGGATGATGGATGTGGAGAGGTACACGATCTGTTAATCAATTACAATGTAAGCACATAAACACTTTGCCAAGAAACAACTATAATAAAACCCATGTATATGACATGCAGTTCACCATAAGAGGTACGAGAAATTCAGTCTGAAACAGGTGTGAGAAATCCAATCTACAGTAATAACGTGTGAAAATGAAAAAAAAAAAAAGGAAATAAGAACATTAAAAAAAATAAAACAAGCGAAATACGTAAACGTAAGCGTAACAAGTAAATTATCTCAGATCATTTTTCGACAGAGCCTTCATCAGCAAACAGAAAGAAAGACAAACGCTCACGAATGCTTCTTTTGTGTGTAGGCCACATTAATGTCCGCTTTTCTTCCGTTGTGATTGCTGATGAAGTCCTTGTAGCCGCGACGTTGGTTGCCATTTGTAATCGTGTTTCTGGTAAGCCGAGCATTTCCACATTGTGTTTTGCTTTCTTCATTTGTGTAGCTTTACCGCAAACAACCGCCTCTCTGTTCTTGTGGCATTGTTATGCAGGCGAGATTCAAGTTGATAGCGACCTGCCCTTGGTCTAAATATGGGTGCTTGTTGGTTTTTTAATATTCTGGTTGTTCAGAACGAACGCAGCTTGGTTTTTTAAATTTCTATTTGTAGGTGTACTCTACTTTTTATGTTACGTCCTTTTTTTTTTTGTTCCTCTTCTTCTTCTTTTGTTCTCTTGAAATACATCTATAACTGCAATGTTGTCTCCTGTATGAATCTAAGCCCTTTTTAGTTCATGTTTAATTGTAACATTTAGGGAGGCGCAGTGGCTAGCACTCTTGCATTCTGGCTTGATGTCAGGGGTTCGAATTCACATCGAGGTGGGTTTTAATAATTGACCTGGGCTCCCAGGTCGACCTAGCACGAAATGGTTACCAGGAAACGTTTTGGAGAGTAAAGACGGTCATCTTAATATTGGCCACTTCACTCCTGGAGTGCCACGTGGTCTGTGAGGGGTCTTCGTGGCCAAGTGGTTTAACCGTCTGCCTCGTGTTCAGATGGTCGTGAGTTCCTACGTCATTCGTTCTTCGGGTGTAGTTTTTACAGAGACCCCAGAGGTCGTTGTCGGAGCTATGATGTTGGTGCTCTTTGTGACACTCTCGGCATGCGGTTAGTTACTCTGCCCACAGAGAGGCGGAGAGAGAGAGAGAGAGAGAGAGAGAGAGAGAGAGAGAGAGAGAGAGAGAGAGAGAGAGAGAGCTATAGTAGTTTAAGGCTTTGGTCTATAAAAACATCGGTCTAGCACCACATGACCCGATGTATTAAAATGGGTCCACTGTACATAGTTGAACATTTGGTCGAGGGTGGTTAGGTGACTTGTTTAGCTGGTCGGTCTGGTTTCAAATTGTAGGCTTAGGTGTGTTGCGGATCTCGTTATTTTATCTTAGAGGGTGGAGACTTTTGTTGTTGCCGTGTTTGTGAATCCTCTGGAAAATTGTGAGATCAACTCTAAAGCCATTACATTGTTGTTTAGGTTGTCTGAGCCTTGACTGGGGCTTGCATCTATTGGTATGAACAAACGAACGAACTTTATTTTCAAAGTTCTTACATTCATTCGTGCGTAGAGACTTCTTTCTAGATCCGTTACCAAAGTACCATATCCACGGGGACAATTACAGAGCGCTTCGTCCCTTCTCCAAGCCCAGAAACCAATGGAGAGTGCAAGGCCGGTACTGGAACTTGGCATCTGCATCTACGGGAAGGTATAATAGACTGCAACTTGATGATGGTTTAACAGTACACACTGGCTGGCTGGGTTTGGCCTTGGCTGGTGAAGTTAGTTTCCCGGCGGGTTTTAGGTATTTGTGAACAGACTCCAGCCCAAGGCTTATAGGGCGAGAGAACGAACGACCGAACGAACTTTATTTTAAAAGGGTAACAAATTGGGCACGCAGGCCCGTCTTACATTCGGCCCTTTCGATCACTCATCTTGCATTCATCAAATGTGCATGTTACATTTACATAGGGGGGAAAAAACACATTGTCAAATGGATTTTGTAAGCATAAACAATGCATATTACGCATGGTACATTCACATGGGAAAAAAAAACATTGTCAAATGAAAGTTGTAAACATAAACAGTGCATATTGCAATGTTGTGAGACACATCCCCCTTCCACCCTCACACCCCCCACCCACCACACGAGAGAGAGAGAGAGAGAGAGAGAGAGAGAGAGAGAGAGAGAGAGAGAGAGAGAGAGAGAGAGAGAGCCACTAGTGTAGATATCCGTGTATTAGAAACATGACACCTCCGCACAATATAGCACTGGGAGGGTGGTTGTGTACAATGTTGGGTTTCTGTGGCTGGGATCGGGCAGTCACATTAAAGGACGTTAAGTGTTTGATGGCGCTAGCTTCCTGTGACCATTTACATGCAAAAATTAATGGGCGAGAATTACGTATGGCGATTAATGCTAATTTGTTCCCACTCGCCAGGGCTTCCCCAACTATACGGGATGTAGATGTCTACAAAGTAGCCCCATTGATGAATTATTAACACTGTGTTCTATTGATTCGCAGCATATATCAACATACAGACTAGAATACCACTTGCGTAATAAAATAAAGTTAGACAATGTTGAATGTAACTGGGACTGATAAAAGGACAGCTGCATATGTTATACAGGGACTTTATAGTGTAGGTGATAGGGTGGAGGCTCTCTGGGATCGGGTGGAGAGTGCAGCTGAACAGACGGAGTATCCATATCAGAAGGGAGTGAGTAGATGGTCTGGACGATGACTGGCTCAGAGGGAGTGTGTAGATGGTCTGGACGATACTGAAACATAGAGGCCAAATGGACTTTTAATCAAATTGCTGCCGGAATGATCAGCACGGAAGCTCTTTGGTGACTTTTGAAGAGTCGAACGGAGCAGGCGTAAGAATGGCCCGAATGCAATGATGTTGGTTCTTAGATTAAGTATTATTTGTTGCAGGAGTGTCCATATTATGCAGAATAGAGAACACTATTTTTGGCCGACACCCGCACCATTTGAGGACACACTGTATGGGGAGATCAAACAGGCTCAAGTGACTGCTGCTTTCCTTGGATTTACTCATGTTGACACCTGACGGCGGACGAAGAAACTTGAAAATGACCACTGAACTATACAGGCTAAGCTGCACGTGTTTCAAGATTTAAGAAGCTCAGTTGAGAAAAATGAATCATTTTAGCCATAAAACAGGGTTGAATGTTTTATCCGACCAGTCAGACTATCGGGTTGAGCCTCACAAAATATGTACTAAAATTCCCAGAAAGTAAAGGCAGTGGACTCAGCAATGACTATGTTAGGCTACATGTACTGTTCGGTCATGGACACTTGTGGCCTTAACGACGACCACATCCCAAATATACGTTATAGCGTGGGCTTTATTTGCTGCTGCTGCTGCTGCTGCTGCTGCGACTGCTACTACTACTACTACTACTACTACTACTACTACTACTACTACTACTACTACTGCTGCTACTACTACTACTACTACTACTACTACTACTACTACTACTACTACTACTACTACTACTACTACTACTACTACTACTACTACGAATTTAGTAATTGAAACATACCATGTGGTATATTGTATCGTCGCCATAAAGCCGTTAGCGGACGAGTTAATCTAGTAGATAGGTGGCTACGTTGTCATGAGCGCAGTAGGTCGAGGGTTCGAATCCCACGTTGTCTAAATGAGGAAAATATTATTGCTCCACATATCCCACCTCACCTGCAGGCCTACAAAATGTGATGACTTCTATCACATGACAGACCCTACGCAGGTTGTTCCTCTTTGAGGACATATAGTAGCGCAGTTACCTTGAACGTTTCGTCAAACCGATGTTGAAGTGCGTCCTCTTTTGCACAGGTTTGTTTGCCTTCCTTTGCCTAGGACTAAACCAAAACCGTAAAACAGGTAAACATACACTACCTGAACCAGCATGTCAGACATATGTTCATCGTCAGGTGCCATACCGACTTTCCATCTCCAGTATCATTTATCGGTTTATGCGCGGACACCTTTCTGTGTCCTGACACACGACACTCCGGCTTCTCTCTCTCTCTCTGTCTTTCTCTCTCTTCTCACAAATCTTCCTAGTTGTCACAGTACGTTCAGCTTCTATATTATGGTATAATGTAGTGTATGTTGTTATGCTTGCTAAAATTAGATTCCTGTTATATATTATTGCGTTTAAAAAAATCAGGTTCAAGTTGTTTACTGTTGAGTAACACATTGTTATTCATTACATTTCAGTTGTTGTTTTCAGCCGCAAATTGTATCTCTTTGTTGCATTTCTTGTGAAAGCATTTGTTATTCATTGTGTAGTCACTTTCAACACTTGACGTTTCAGTGAGGTTTTTGTTGCCCTGTTATATTATACAGTCGAAACGTGGGCTGTATTTTTTTTAACTTTGTAATTCGCTACAATGAAATCTATACAACCATTGTATATTGGGCATATTGTAGTGCCTTTGTTTACCTTATAGTAGTTTAGCTCTGAGTTTGTCATCATGCGTATGATTTCCGACGGGGCAGGCGATCATGTCCTCCCACAACCGTTTCACATATTCTTGCTATGTAACTTCTGCGTCAATCTATCAGCCCATCCAGCATCCTCTCCCTCTGTCGTCTGTTGACTCGAACACCTTCAGTATTCACAGTTGTAAAACTGTTCTTCGGCTTCTGTCGTCTAACAACCTAATCAAGAAACAAAAAGACAGTTGTCTTCCTCTACTCATCGTCATTTCATCCCTGCCCTTGATGATTACATCGACAGACAAGTTCTTTTGATGACCTCGACCGTTTTTGTTTCGTGCCTCATTAGTTCACACATCATCATCATGTGCCATGCTGAAAAGCATGGGCGGTCATATTTCGCCATCTCACACCATCTCCACAGTCGTGGGTCAGCTCCGTGTTCTTGTCTCGACCATGCTATGTGACCAAGCCACCAAGGTATTTACCTCTCTGCCTACCCCTCTGTTCTTTTTCCCTGGGTAGAACCGGAGAGTTCGTACGCTGTGTGGCGCTTTCAACAGAACGCTCTGTGAGAAGAGACAGGGCCATATGGGATAAAACCTGGTGCAATGAAGCCTTGCCTTGTTAACCTCCCTTTTCAGTGGGCTAGTATATATTTAACTCGTTGTGCGAAGGACAACACTGCAGACAACTTCCCTTTGCATGAGTGCTAATCTGCCTTTGTGAATCTATCCCTCTTAGGATTTGCCTAGTCTTCTTGTTGATGCACGCACTTCTCAATATTCTGCAATGGAATATCTCAAAGGCCTTTAGTTTCTTTCGTTGTAATGTGACAACAAGACAGTTTGGTATCGCCCAGAGGAAATATATCAGCATATGAATTATTAAATAGCACAATAAAGATGGGTTAGGAGGAAGAAGAAGAGGAGAAAATATATGCATATGTGTAAGGACAAACATGAATACAATAGACATTTAGAGTAGTAATAATAATATTTATGTAAGGTTGTGCACGGGAATAAGAACAAAGATAAATAATTCAGAAAACAGAATAATAATACATTACGCATGTGATTATGAACAAAAATAAGGATAAATGCCATAAAAAACAATAGAACAAAGAGAACAAAAGGCCAACATGGCCGAATGGATAATAGCGCTCGTTCTTAAACATCCGGTGTGCTGATGCCGAGGTAGGGGGTTCAGCCCCTACAACGGCCAGTTGGACTACAATATTGACTTCTCGTCCTTGACTTAATTACGAGTACCCGTGAAGTCGGAGTGGGTTCGCCTGATGGCGAGGGCTACTGGTTATAGTGAAAGCTAATTCACACACAAAATTCAGTCCAGCACTACTAGAAGTAGTGTGTATGGACTACGCTTGAGTTCAAAGCGAACAGTAAGCAGAATAGGAAGAAGAACAAGAATAACTTGTGTGTTGTTGTTTGGGCAACACAAAATAACGAGATGTCCATAAATGCATGGCCAGCTGAAATAATATACCCTTTATCTACATCCTGAACACGGCGGATTTGTGGAAGATCACGTGATTCATACTATCTGCTGTAACATTAAGTCTGATACACGAGCGAGGCTGTCTCCTGTAGCGAGTCTCCTATTACTTGCCCGTGATACGTCTTGCCTGGTAAATATGCGATTGTAATAATGCATATCTTTCTCACACAGCCCAGAATCACACCGTTCCCTCATTTGTAAAACCAAATGATGTACATTTCACAAAACGCGAACCGGCAGCAACAATTTGGTTCTCGTCAGGCAATTTATTTGGTCTATTTTTTGGCATTGTCTGTCTTATGTGACCGTAACTAGATAACGGGTTTGATAAAATAAACACATGTTGTCTTTATCACCTCACTTCTATAGCCCAGGGTGCAGTGCACTGTTCGCCCAGTAGACAAATGATGTATGTTTTGTCCTGAATGCATCTTTTTAAATAACCGAAATGTCATGGAGTGATTTAGAGGTGCAACGTTCGCCTGTAACTCGAGCAGACCTGGTACGATTTCTGTGCTGTAGGTTTTTACCATGTTCATTTTCAATTATTCCCCCCCCCCCCCCCATCCTGCAGTTTAATAGATCGAAAGACTAACCTTGTGTTAAAAAGTTAGTTGCGTGGCCACGACAGGACGTCGCAATCAACCTCAGCATAATTTTGGGGGCTGTTTGTGATTTCAGTGGTTGACCATTGCTTTCTGAACGACCGACGCTCATACCATGGAAATCAGCACACGACGGTCTGTTTCCAAATCGTAAGCAGTTGACTATTGCTTTCTGAACGACCGACGCTCATACCATGGAAATCAATGCATGACCTGTTTCCAAATCGTCTGCAACTGATTTCGAACCCCCGACAGCCTTGTTAAAGGGCATAAAACGTTTAGGGCCCTTGCGCACTTGACAAAACCCCTCGGTAGTTGGACATCAAAAAGTGCACCGAATAGGAGGCTGATTTTCAAACTTTGAAAACCTACCCGCTAGTCACTAGTGAGTGTGTATAGCGTGTGGGGTTCTATTATATGCAGGTCTGGATCCACGAGGTCGCTGCATTGTTCGTGTACTGTGACGAGATTCTCCTGTGATCGAACGAACGAACGAACAAACAAACGAACGAACGAACTATCTTGGTTGCTTGTGTTCGTTGGCTTGAGCTCCAACGCGAAGTTCTGTATGTCGGATGAAGGCATCCTGTTGTCCAACATCAGGGTGATGTCATACAGGACCTGAGGTTTGCGTCAGTATCCGTTGTCCCATGTCTGGCTTATTGGTGTGCAGACTGGTGGTTCCTCGCCGTACAGGCAGACACTCTCCGACTTCGGAGGAACGAACTATCTTTATTTTCAAAGGGTTAAGAATTGTGCACGCAGGCCCGCCTGACATTCTGCCCTTCTTCTCTAATTCCTTTCATACATTATTTCATGATCCGTAGAAAGAGACTGGGGCACTTATGTTGGGGAGGGGAGGGTACATCCGTGTGCAATGAAGGCGATCCTGTAAAAATCAGAGCCAACACTAAATAACCCAGGACAACCGAATGACATAAACAACAGCCTCTGATGCACGCACATACAACATAAATCAGAGCCAACACTAAATAACCCAGGACAACTGAATGACATAAACAGTTAAACAACAGCCTGTGATGCACGCACATACAGAATCAATGATAGGGTTTGATTCACGCACACATAATGTGGCATGGTGTAGATGTCTGTCTGATTCCCATCTTCCGTGCCTCCACCTTGTAGTGGTGGAGGGGATGGCGTGTTCCATTGACCCCCAAAAGCTATGTCGGCGGTAGCAAGGCTGCTGGCAGAGTCACCTATATCAGACAGGATGGACCAGGCTAAGGAGGACACGAAAACCTATCTGAGGGCATAATGAGGTCAGTGGAAACCTAGGGAAAGAGATGTTTGTCGGAATCGGAATATGCTGTGCCATAGACTTGACGAAAGTGTGCAGCGTAACTTGCCGCGTCATTATGATGACTTCTTCATTTAGTCATCATCATCATCATCATCATCATCATCATCATCATCATCATCATCATCATCATCATCATCATCATCATCATCATCATCATCATCATCATCATCATCATCATCATCATCATCATCATCATCATCATCATCGAATGCCATGCCAGCTAGCGTAGTCGTTCATGTCTCTCCACATATCTTTGGTATTCTGGATCAACTCTGCTGCTGATATTCCTCCATGCCACCGTCTCAATCCATGAAGCATCATTTCTCTCGGTCGGCCGCTGCCTCTCTTCCAGTCGATTTTTCCAGTCGTCACGATGTTCTTTAATGCCCCTCTTCTCATCACATGACCAAAGAAAGCTGTTTGTCTCTTTCATATTGTTCTATATAATGTTCTAGTTTCATTAGCCTCTTTGGGGCAATCGTCGTTAGTTATTCTGGCAGTCCAAGGAATTCGCAATATTCGTCTTAGGAACCACATCTCTGTTTGCTTCCAAGTTCTTCCTGATTTGTTCATTTACATTCCAAGATTCACTGCCATACAGCAAAACGGGTTCTATATAGCATTTCAGCACTCTCTTTCTTACACACAATGATAATGACTTACTGCATAAGATACTTTTCATTTTTTGAAATGCAGCCTTTGCTTGTCCTATTTTGTTCTTAATCTCTGCTGTGCAACATCCATTTGATGTTATAAATACCCCTAGGTATTTAAAATTATCCACTTGGCTACGAATTTTCCCTTCTGTTTTCATTTCACATTTTGTTGTCACCTTTTTCTTTGATATCACCATTATTACTGTTTCATTTAGTAGTTAAACAAAATTAAAATACCTCTTTAACTCTTTGTGTGTGTGTGTGTGTGTGTGTGTGTGTGTGTGTGTTGTGTGTGTGTGTGAAAATGGCATGCACGCGCACGCACGCGCGCGCACACACACACTCAATCCGCGGGCGGGCATGATTCGGTATCTCACACTATCACAAGAGTTCTGGATAAGGTTTGTGTTCTTTTTCTCATTATGCCATGTGGCATATCTATCTGCCCTCCTCTTGCTCTTTTACCGCCAATTTTTCCAGTTGTCACAAAGTTTTCAAGTTAATTTCTTCTCAAGTGACCTAAACATTTGGACTACATCTAAATGTCGTAATCAATTTACAGTTTTCGTTTCTTGAAGGACTGTCTTGAATTCGTCGATACAACAATCACACAAACTGCCGTGTTTGGTGTGAAGTACTCCACATTCTAAACTACGACATTATCAGGTTGGGTGGCTAGTTGTCTTCTCTGAAAATGATCCAGTACCTTTATAATGAGGCTGAGCCTAAACAATATAAAAGAACACGGAAGTAATAGCTTTACAGAGAGAGGGAGAGAGAGAGAGAGAGAGAGAGAGAGAGAGAGAGAGAGAGAGAGAGAGAGAGAGAGAGAGAGAAACAACATTTGACAACAGAGAAGACACTACAGTGACAACATTACGTAGATATAACAACTAACCGGATACCATACACCGAGTTGCACTTGTAAACAGTTAAGCTGCGAATAAAATTAGTTGATCCGCGGTAAAGCTGTGGAAATGTACACAGTATAAAACAACACAATATAATATAGCTTTACAGAATACAATTACGGTAAAACAAAGGACGTTGCGGCGCCAAGCCTTCGTCAGCAAACACCACTGTACGGGTCGAAACAAAATCCTCCTACTGCTGGGTCTGATTAATTCATATGAGTAATTTACTGGTGCCGGTTTCCTGGCCTAGAGGTTAGCGACTTTTCTCCGTAATCTCATATACTCTCGTAAGTAATGTGACGACGGTGAGAATCAGCAGTGGTTCGAATCGCATCGGTAACTTTCGGGGTATGTTAGCCGACCACTCAGAAAGCAATGGCAAACTACTGAGCGTAATCTTGCCAAGAAATCAACAATCAGTGAAAGATGCTGATGTTGACAGCGATGTTCTGTAAACGATATGCAAAACAAAAACAAAACAAAAAATTAGCTGGTAGCTACATACTATACTTTTATATATCATCATCAAGCGCATTAGCCGACTGCCTTGGGCGATCATGTTTCTCCGTATATTGCGATCATCAACGGCCTGTATGAATTCGTGTCTTGACTTTCTTCCGAACCATGAGACAAGACTGACAAGAATTTCTCTCGCTGTCTTTCTCTGTCTCTCTTTCCACAAATCTTTTGATTTGTTACATGTTTTAGTTTATATATACCGTTTATTATTTCTTCATGTCACAAGACTTTCAAGAATTTCTCTCGCTGTCTTCTATCTCTCTTCCATCGCTCTTTCTACAAATCTTTCCAGTTGTTTCATGTTCCATTTTATATATACCGTTAACATTTATTAGATCTGTTTCAAGAGAAACATTTATTAGTAGCTGTCGTTAAAGTGTTAAAACCGCTGCATTTCGTTTTTGTCTCTCTGAAAGCTTCCACTTGTGAGTGGGAGGAGGCAGCGGAATTTGGCAACATTGCGGATGAGGAAACCGTTCAACTTGGGTGTTTTATGATAATCTTTGTTCTCCAGCCAAATCCCAGCGGAATGTCCTCCTTTATCATTTACAGCTATGGCTTCTTCTTTATGTACGCAAGGGGCAGAATTGATGTGGGATGTTTGTGTGAGGCTGTATTTCAGAAAAGGAAACATTTGGCTCTTTCATCCAGTTATGGCTGCCGTAATTAAATTGTTCCGCTTGTGTGCCCTTACTGCGGGGTCTTCTGTGATGTGATTGTGTGGTGTTTCTCCCTGTCTTCTGTGATGTGATTGTGTGTGCTTCTCCCTGTCTTCTATGCATCATGTGTGCATATATATATATATATATATATATATATATATATATATATATATATATATATATATATATATATATATATATATATATCACACACACACACATGATGCATAGAAGACAGAGTGAATAGCTGTGTGATCTTTGTTAGTTGAGTGCACATCTGTGTGATCTTTATGTTAGTTGAATGTGCATTTGTGTGATCTTTATGTTCAGTGTGCATTTGTATGATCTTTATGTTAAGTTTTCACTTGTTTGAGTAGGATTCGTGCGATCATTATGATCTTAGTGCACGTGTGTGTATAGTGTGTGTGTGTGTGTGTGTGCGCGCGCACGCACGCACGCGTACGTATATAATCATAATGATTTGGTTTCTGTGTTTGCTTCTCTAGCGTATCGTTGTCTTTATGTTTACAAGAATGACCTATGCATTTGTTACACGTAAGTATGCTTGTTAAGTTCTTGTATGGTGTATCCCAAAATGTGTACTTGAGTTTAATATTCACATTTATGTTTGTTTGATTATGGTGCGACCTGCCAACATGTTTATTCAGTTTGATTTTAAGTGCTCTTGTGCGAGAGAGAGAGAGAGAGAGAGAGAGAGAGAGAGAGAGAGAGAGAGAGAGAGAGAGAGAGAGAGAGAGAGAGAGAGAGAGAGAGAGTACATTATATTAACTATCGTCCTAACTTAATTCTGGTGTCGTGACCAGAAAATGAACTTGTGATTTATTTAATGTTCATTTCTGGATTTCCTGTTGTGATGTGTTGTCCGCTCCTGAGAGAGAGAGAGAGAGAGAGAGAGAGAGAGAGAGAGAGAGAGAGAGAGAGGAGAGAGAGAGAGAGAGAGAGTATGAATGACGTTAATAGTTACTGTTGTTTTTGTATAATCGACTCTCAACCCGGAAGCGGAAGTTTCAGCATCGAGATCCGGAATGCACTTTTATTTTTCGGTGGGTTATAATGGCGTGAGAACCATGCAAAGCGGCCATTTAACTCTCTTGACTTAATTGTTTGGGTATCGGCACACTTGTGACTCATTACGCGGACAATCATCAAGCCAGAATTGCTGCGCACATTCCATTGATTGTTGTGTGATTGTGGTCTTATATGGGTGGCGGGTACTGCAAGGATGGCTGGTTTGCAGCTTACCCAGAGCTCTGGCCGCAAGATTTACTCTACTTCGACTAGTTTGATCTATTCCTGTGACTTGTTATTGTGAGCTTTTGAAAGTTTGATACCCGTACATATTTTACCTACACTTGGTCTTTGTTTTGTTTGTTTGTTGTGTGTGTTTGTACCTTCAATTAAGCTTGCCCACCAGGGCAGTTTGGAGACACGGTTGCGTAGTGGTTAGGCGCTCGACTGCCGACCTGGTGGTCGTAGGATCGATCCGTACCTGGGCGGATTCCGACTTTAATAAATTGATCTGGGCTCCCAGGTCGAACCGGCCTACAATAGGTACCAAGAATGTGTTTGGATGTAGAGGCGACCGACGTGATGCTGACGACATCACCCCTCGAGTGCCGATTGGTCTATAAAATTGAGCTAGCACCGTCTTTACTTACCGCCAGGGCAGTTGACCGAGTGTAATCGTCCATCAGTGGCCGGATTTTCTTGGTACCAGTACGGTCTCTGATGTCGACCCTCCCTCATAAAATGGATAAAGGCAATTTTCATAATGTTCTGGGATTTGTTTGGGCAGGATAGGCTTAGAGGAATGCAGCTGGTCACCTTACTTTATAAAGCCGTAGCTAGAATGCGTGGCATTGGTAATGTGGTTTCTGAGGAAAATTCAAAGAACACCATGGAAGACAGAAAGAAACCAATGACCAAGTCCTACAAGAAACAAAAACAACTGTAAACTGATTAGAGAAATGGACCGTGACAATTTGTTGGGCACATTTTTTCCCCCGCATATCCTTTACAGCAGTGGTTCTCAACCTTTTTTGGCCCATGCCCCGCTTTACCATATGTTCAGAACGTCATCCCCCCCCCCCCTTTTCGAATTTCCTCCCTATAAATCCCCCACCCTTATACGGTATACATAAAAATGGAAGCTAAATTTAATAACACATACTAGAACAGTGGTTCTCAACCGGTGGGGAATTCCCCCCCCCCCCCCCCCCTGGGGAATTTTGGGGTTTCCAGGGGGGGGGGATGAAAATTATTTCAAGATTGCGTTAATTCAAGAACCGATTACTACTTGATCTTGTTTTTCCCTTCATACTTTACGGTTCTGTACGTCTCACCCTTCTAAAATTCATTTTATAAAGTAAGTAGACCCACAAATCACGTTTTATGTGGATGTCTAGACTTGTTCTAGTATGTGCTATTAAATTTAGCTTCAATTATTACGTATACTGTGTAGGAGCAGGGGGAAAATATTTAGGAAGGAAATACGAAAAGGGGGGGGGGGGAATAAAGTTCTAAAAATATGGTGAGGGGGGAATGACATCCTAAAAATATGGTAAGGGGGGCACGGGCCAAAAAGGTTGAGAACCACTGTACTAGAACAAGTCTAGACATCTACATAAAACGTGATTTACGGGTCTACTTACGTTATAAATCGCATTTAATTGGGGCGAGAAGTACATAACCGTAAAATTTAGAGGGAAAAACAATATCAAGTAACTGGTTCTTGTATTATTGCCATCTTTAAATAATCTTAATTCCCCCTAGAAACCCTAAACCCCACCCCCTCCCCCCACCGGTTGAGAACCACTGCTTTACAGGACATCGCTATCAACATCAGCCTCTTTCAGCTGATTGTGGATTTTTTGGCAAGATTACGCTCATTAGTTTGCCATTGCTTTCTGAGCGACCGGCTCAAATACCCCGTAAGTTACCGACGCGGAGAGTACCGCTACCAATTCTCGCGCAACGTCACGTTACTAACGAGGGTATACGAGATCACGGAGAAAGTCGTGTAACCTCTAGACCAGAGATACCGGCGTTGGGGACATTATGAGAAGAAATAAACTGGAGAACTTGGTGACAAATGATAAGATTGAGGGAAGAAGAACAAGGGAAAGGCAGAGATGTACATATCTAGATGGCTTAGCCACATGCAAAACATAAAATGAGACAAAAACAGGGCTGATCCACGTCTCTGGCTTTCATGTCAGATGAGGAAACTTGACAGCCCACGCTTATGGGCATGGCACATGGTGATGATGAGGAGGAGACTAAGTGATGGTCTTCCAATGGACGTGTCTGCCGTGAGACTACCTTTACCACGCACACACATGCGTGCGTGTGCACACATAATTAAATGGAGGGATGGATAATCAAATGGACGAACAGATGAATGGACAGGTCTGTGGGAGGAAGGTTAGTTGTTGAATACTTCAGTAAGAGAGCTAATGCAACAGGAAGGATGCTGGTTGCCAGGGTAATGCCCGCTGTGGTCAAGTGATGACGCCATTTGATTAGTTGGACGGATGATGAGTAGATTAATTCACAGATTGTTGGACGGAATGACAGTTGTTGAGCAATGTACACTAACAGCTCGTGCAACCGGAAGAATACAATTATCAAATTATTTCCATCGTTTGACACACGTTTCCGGCACTTTGTCCACGTGACACTCGAGGCAATGGGGCACACTTGAATCGCAAGAGCTTATCTCTTGGGCAAGGAGGCGTTTGCTTCAAGTGTACCAACTGCGTCAATGGTAAACCATAGCACATGTCGGGTTGTGACCATGATTAAACTGCAGACTGTCTCTGGATTCAGTTAACTCTTGTAAGCCTTTCTCCAGACGGGCGACACGAGAGGGATCTGCTCACCCACCCGTTCAGACTGTATAGGTGTTTGATTCATTAGGGTATTGCACACGACTTTTACATTCTGAAATGGGACTTGTCCCGCGACTTATTCGGCCTACAGTCTTCCAATTCTACCTGCCGAGAGATTCTAATATGGGTAGCAATCATTCGGGTGGACCCAGTTTTTCGCCTTATCCGAGGCGGTCTTGAATCCAAACACTACCCAGGGATCGTGGGAGAAAGTCGGACATAACACTGTCTGCTTCTTTATTCTGGAGTGAGGCCAGGTCATGTGATTGTCTCCCCAAGCCTCTTCAGTTACACAGAGTGCCTTACCCTAAAGTCTAAAGCCACCTCCCCAACTCTGTTACATAAATCAAATGCACATAATGAATGTTTCACATCTCACACTTAACTGTTGGTCCTTGTGCCCCTTAAGTATATGCTATGGGCTGCTTCTTTGTGTCCCACGGGCGGTATACTTCTAGCTGTTTTAGGAGTAATCTACGTCTGTGTGCCTTAGGAGTATTTCACTTTATTGTTTGTGGACAGCCTGCTTATGTTTAATTCATGGGCACTTTACTTATTTAGGAATCTCATGTATGGCTTCTGCATATTTTAGCTGTAATAAACTTGTTTATGCCGGTCTCCCTGGCGAAGGAGTTAACGACTTTCTTCTTAATCCCGTATATCCACGTAGGGGAACATAGCTGCGCGAGATTCGGTTAGCGGATAACGTCGCGTTGGTTACTTATGGGGGTATGTGAGCCGGTCGCTCTGAAGGCAGTGGCAAACTACTGAGCGTAATGTTGCCAAGCAAGACATCAACAACAGCGATAAAAGGCTGGTGTTGACAGTGATGTTCTGTAAATAGGATAAGCGGGGGAAAAAACCACTTGGTTTTGAATTATACATTAGTCTGGTTTTTGTATGCTTTGGAGTAATCTATTTGCTGTAGACTTCCGTGTCTTATGAATCGGTCTAATACTATGTCTTGTTCTCAAGAAATAGTATAGACACAGCATAGTCTAGTACAGTGGTTCTCAACCAGTGGGGAATTCCACCCTAGGGGGGAATTTTAGGGTTTCGAGGGGGGGGGGGGGGGGGGGGGGGAGGAAATTAAGATTATTTCAAGATCGCATTAATGCAAGAACGGACTACTTAATATTATTTTATTTGCTCCGTACTTTACGATTCTGTATTTCTCGCCCTTCTGAATTTCATTTTACGTAAGTAGACCCGCAAATCCCGTTTTATGTAGACGTCTAGACTTTTTCTTATATGTGTTATTAAATTTAGCTTCCATGTTTACGTATACAGTTTAAAAAAAGGGGGGGGGGGGATAATTTATAGGGAGAAAATACGAAAGGGGAGGAATGACGTTCTGAACATATGGTGAGGGGGGCATGGGCCAAAAAAGGTTGAGAACCACTGGTCTAGTAGAAGAGTCGTCTCCCACAGCCGCTGACACTGATCGTTCATGGATTTTAAACATTGGATTGGTTCTTTTACACATTCCTTCTCGCCGTAACCACTGTTAAATGTACAATCCAAGCCCAGCCATGGTCTAAACAGGTCGTTTCATGTGTTGCTGTCATCACAAAGCATTCGTTTCCTGGTCTTCAAAAGATTTACTTAGCCGTAATGAGTGCTCGACCTATCGGCTCTCTTGGAGCCAACAGATCCGTCCCACCAGTTGCCTCGCACTCCAGCACAACGCGGATAACATGTAGATGTGAGCCCTTGTAAGAATGATGACCACGCTGGACGTCCATGCTATATCTTTGCATGTGTAATTTCAAGTGATAGATCTGAGGTTTATACTACAGTAATGTCAGTACCAGATAGCCACAACCATCGATGACCACGCTGGACGTCCATGCTATATTCTTGCATGTGTAGTTTCACGTGATAGATCTGAGGATTATACTACAGTAATTTCAGTAACAGATCGCCATCGCAGAGCTACAACCATCGTAGTTTTCACACTGAGATCGTTGCCTCATGTGATCCATTTTGCTCTGCAACGATCCAGCCCCTGACTAGCAGATCCCCCAACCAGATTGCTTTTCACTATGCACAAAAGCTGCTGTGTACACTGCAACATCTTTTATACTGGTGCCTGAATACCAAGGTTACAAATACATTAGAGCAGTGGTTCTCAACCGGTGGGGAATCTTCCCCCCCCCCGCCCCAGGGGGAATTTTAGGGTTTCCTGGGAGGGGGGAATTTACATATATTTCAAGGTCGCGTTAATACAAGAACCGATTGCTTGATATTGTTTTTCCCTTCATACTTTACGGTTCTGTACGTCTCACCCTTCTAAAATTCATTTTATAAAGTAAGTAGGCCCACAAATCACGTTTTATGTAGACGTCTAGACTTGTTTTAGTATGTGCTATTAAATTTAGCTTCCATTATTACGTATACTGTGTAAAGAGGGGGAGGGGTGTAGGTAGGAAATGCGAAAGCGGGGTGGGGATGACGTTCTGAAAATATTATGAAGGGGGCCCGGGCCACATTTTTAGGTAGGAAATACGAAAGGGAGGGGGGGGGAAGGGATGACGTTATGAAAATATGGTGAAGGGGGGGGGGCACGGGCCAAAAAAGGTTGAGAACCACTGCATTAGAGGCTAGAGCAATTTTTCCCAACCTTTTTTGTGCTATACCCCACCTATGCCCCCCCCCCCCCCCAACATATAAATTATTTTTAATATTCAAAAATTGAAATGTTCACTAAAGATAGTTGAATGATAGGTTTTAGGAAGAAATCGCTAGGAAATTATTGAGCAAACACAGTAAGTACGTTTTCAAAACATATAATGGAGAATTGAAATTCAAGCACAAAATAATTTTAATGAAAGATTTTTCTATATTATTTTAATTATTAGTAATTATTTATTATTTAAATTTAGTGAGATCCTGGCGCTTGATGCTTGCTACAAAGAGATCTTATGTCAGGTTCCAATTTAGTTAACTTCAGTCTCAAGTCACCCCGTTTTGTTATATCCAGCCGATTTCTTCCATTTTCGAATTGCCCCCCTTAACAATCGAATTGGCGCCCCCCCCCCCCCCCCCCCCCCATGTGGGGCGTGGGCCCCACGTTGGAAAACACTGGGCTAGAGTAACGGGTTGTCGTCGTAGAATGTTAAGAACATAATAAATGGCTCAAAAATCTTATACCCAAGTATGGCAGAAGTCAAATTCACACAAACATAATTCTCACACCAGGAAACGATAGTCATAACTTTGTTTTGGCCTTGGCAACTGTATAGAATGAGACACACACAGTTTGATATTTTCAACTTCTTTATTGCTGGTTGTGATATTTAGTTGGCAGTAGCTTTGTTCGTCAACGTCATGTTCATTGTTAATTGGGAAACGATTTTGAGTTTCACTGTCTCATGACAGACAGAAGGAACTCTTCTAATCGGCTAATTATGTGTATTATCCGTGTATATGAATTGTCCTCCTGCAGTACTTGAGTATTTGGCTTCTAAGCCTTTCATGGTATTCTTGGCATCCCCCTAACAGACCACTCCTCTGTGCGCTCTACTTTTTATGTTTTATGAGCTGCAATCTTCAACCGTTTATTTATTTGCTTTGCTGATAGACCTGTCGTTCCGTACATCGTTTTTAGTTTTCTACGCGAAAAATTAGAGGTAAATTATTGTTATGACGCAAATTGTTATCATCTGCCAGCAGCCATCTGCACGCGAGAAGGGTGAAACATTCCGCGAAAATGTGAACTTAGATTCCGCTCTGCGTTAAGTTACAGTGATTTGATAAGTGAAACCAGCTGCCCGTGTTATGTTGAAGAAGTCTCTCTCTTTTATTTCTTCTTGCCATCGCTGCCTTTGATGATTGCACGGTCAGGCTAGTTCTCATAGTGAACTCCATCAAATCTCTAGTTCTTTACATTCTTGGTTTACATTCTTGGAGCTTAATATTGATTTAGTGGGCCAGTACATCTTTCTTAGCTCCTGTACAGAGAACAGTCAGTCCCGCAGAACACGTTGAGAAGTTTGCCTGATTAGTCCAGACGTGCCTAATGGCGAAGCAGAGACGAAGCTTTCTTCTTCTTCCTCTTCTTCTGTTTCTCTTCCCCCTCCTCATTCTCATCCTCTTCCTCCTCCTCCTCCTTCTTCTTCTTCTTCTTCTTCTTCTTCTTCTTCTTCTTCTTCTTCTTCTTCTTCTTCTTCTTCTTCTTCTTCTTCTTCTTCTTCTTCTTCTTCTTCTTCTTCTTCTGCTGCTGCTGCTTCTGCTGCAGCAGTCCTGAATATTGTTTTGGACGCAATTGCGTAGTGCCTGTTACAACAGAGCCGCGATATTTGCACTTTTCGGCTGACACATCCGACTTCTTCAGGCGTTTGTTGACCGGGTTAACCTTCTCGGGCTGAAGTATTTCAGTGTATGAGACCTGGTGCTGCCTATTGAGCCAGTGTTCTGGGATGTTCAGATCGTTCTGTAGAATATCAATATTTATCTTCTTCTGGTTAGCAGTTAGAATTTGTTTGAAACAAAAATAGCCAGGAGAGAAGCTAGTTAGGTTAACCTAAAATATAACAGTGGGCCTTAGCCAGAATCTGTTGTGTAGTGTACTGACCATCACTTTGTGTACGCGCGTACGCACGGAGGAATAAGTGGTCAGTCTTTTCTTCCTGTAGCAAACGTCAAGGGCACACACGGAACTCTCAACCGGCCGCGCTGACGTCATTGTCGACATAACGGCATAATCATTACATTAAAGCGCCCAACGTAATTTAACGCCTCTTGAAATGGTGTTGACCCTAGACTACCCTGATGGAACTCAGGACGCTATTTCTTTACTAACAGAGGGTAAAATTCGGAAAACAATTATAATAAGACCTCTTGATGAACAAGATCTGAAGATCATAATCAGCATCGTATCTCGGAAACTGAAGTAATTTGGCCACATGAAACGTCACATCGATTCATAAAGAAAATTAATGGAAGGCGTGGTTGCTGTAAAACAACACTAGGGCTCACCAACTCGACATTAGACACCGACGTTAAAGACACCCTGAGCTGGCAAACACGCGAAGCAGGGGAGCCTTTTTTTCCCAGCGGTCTGTCATGACTGCGACGTTCTGCAAAACACTTGTAACATGATGATAAGACAAGAATTAAGCCAAGAACCGACATTACAGCACCTGGGACATACCCATCCTTAACAAATGGTGATGAGAAAAGAAAACACAAAAAGCATGATGAATATTAATGCCCACGCGAGCCGAGGGAGAACACTTAAGGCACAGTTGGGTGTCTTTAACTGCTAGAGCACACAATGCAGATGCTTCAAGTGCTACGGAGTATCGATCCGCAGCGTCAGCAACTTATTAACACGGGCTAGACAATACGCTGTGTCAATGGATACGTTGTCTGCACAAGGATGCAGGCAGTGACCCACATATGGGACGCGTCGACAGCTTATTCTGGTTGGTGACCTTTTGAGTCAAGAGGGACTACTGTGTGAGAGGGCGCATTTTCATGTATTTTTACCATGTCTTTCGTTCCTTTATTCTGACTTGCTGGGTACATTTATAACATATACAACAGAAATAATACAACTACCTTCTGCTATTTAATATCTACATAATCAGAATATTCAAAAGAAGCAAGCCTTGACAGAACAGATTTTGAAAATTTGGAACTCTTTACTTCAGATGATTCAACAGATTCACACGCAATAGATGAGCTTTTACTTGCAGACGATCAGTGGACGATCACGATCAGTAGTTTATAGCCACGGGGACAGACTGAAAAATCATATTAATAAGCTGAATTCAACATGCAGCAGATACCATATGAGTATAAATACAGCCAACACTGAAGTAATGCAAGTTAGCAGATCTCCTGATCATCAAAGTGTACTGATAAATATCACATCTTTAAAACAAGTTAAAGAATTCAAATATCTTGGAAGTATGATCACAGAAGATAGCAGATTGGACAGAGAAATCGAAATCGGATGTCAAAAAGCAAGTACGATTACATATCAGCTATCACCCATACTGAAAAATCCAAATATATCTATTTTCCCCAAAACGACAAATAATAAATGGCATATTCACACCAATTTTATGCTACCAATGTTAAACTTTGACATTATCAAAATGACACTTACGCAAAATGAGATGAGATGCTTGAGGAGAGCTGCCAACTTAACTATCCGAGACCGAGTAAGAAATGATATCAGGCAAACAGTTTGATCAACACCTTGTGCCACATTTATTGAAAGACGGAAGATCAAATGGTTTGGCCATCTCGTTAGAATGCAACACCATCAATTACCAGCACTTGCCCTACATCAAAGAACATCTGCCACGAGAGCAAGAGGAGAACCGAGAAGAAAATTAATTGATGGCATCAAAGACATTGTACGATCACAGGGAATTACACAATCCAGTGACACCCATCGGGCGCTGGATCGCCAATGATTCCTCCCTACGACGGGCGCTGGACGCCAATGATTCCTCCCCACTACGCTTGACGGCAAAAGTGGAAGATGATGATGGTGGTAGTGATAATGCATAATACAGCAATGAGGAAAATGCAGTATTTTTATGTCGAAAAAGTTAGTGGCATATCCTTTACAAGACGTCACAGTCAACCCCAGCATTTTGTGGCTGTTTGTGATTTCTTGGCAAGTTTACGTTCAGTAGTTTCCATTGCTTTCGGAACTACCGGCACCCATACCATTATATGAAAACCAAAGCAAGGCCGCCTGCTTCCAAATCACGCGCAGCTGTGTTTCGAAAGCGGTATGTGGGATTCCGAATTGCATTCGTAACCCATTTGCCACAGCGCCGGTTGTGGGCGTAAACAGGTGCAAAAGTCCAGATAAGACAAGTATGAATGGATGTGTACTGGGGAGCCCCAGTCGAAGAAGACCACAGCTTAAATGGATTCAAGATGTGAAAGCAGGTCAGCATGGCCGAATGGATAAGAACTCGTGTTCTTAAACATCCGGTGTGCTGATGCTGAGGTAAGGGGTTCGACCCCTACACCGGACAGTTGGACTAAAATGTTGACCTATCGTCCTTGACTTGGAGACGTAAATTACAAGTACCTCTGAAGCCGGAGTGGGTTCGCCTGATAGCGAGGGACAATGTTAATAGAGAAAGCTAATCCACACGCAAAATTCAGTCCATTACTACTAGAAATAGTGTGTATGAACTACGCTTGAGTTCAAAGCGAGCGCGCGCAAAAAAAAAATGTGAAAGATAATGTGCACATGGTAACAACAAAGGCAGAACATATGGCTTACTATAGACATTTCGGTAGACTCGCTTTTGAGCGATATATCTTTCTGCGCGCTGATGGCGGAGTAGGAGGTTCAACTCTTAAACCGGCGTTAAAGTTTGATTTAAACGTTAGCTTCTAGTTGAGGAAGCAGTGGCAGACGATGGGGCGTGAGATTGCCTAGAAAATCTACAAGGTGTTGCTGGCAAATTCCCGCAAAAGACACGCAAAGCCAAGCTTATGAAGGCGTTCTTTAGTGGTATGGGGATTAAGTTCCACACAGGACAGGGTATTCAATAAATCTTTCTCTCTGTTTGTCTGTCTACCTGCCCGTCTGTCTGCCAATTCTTAATCCTTTCAAAATAGTTTGTTTGTTCGTTCTGTCCGTCCGTCCGTCCTTTGTTCGAAGCGTGTCCTGCCCGCTTGACTAACTACCGGTCTTTCTGTCTGCCTGCCTCCGTATTCTTTTACTATGTCTCTGTATCCTTTATTGTGTATCATCATCATCATCATCATCATCATCATCATCATCAAGTGAATTGCGCTGCACTGTGCCGTACAGCCTGTGACTCAGTACAGCCGACATCAACAAGCATGTTTTCCGGTCCGCTTTCCCTAGCCGGTGACTGTCCCCAGTCTATCTATCTACAAGGCAGCAGCAGGTTAGTCTTATTTTTCGTCTGGTTCCCATCTCTCGATAAGTCCGCCAAGGCAGACCAGTAGCTGCGTACCGTCGGCATACCTCTTTGGGTCATTGGAAGCCCCTCTACCTCAGGGTGGGGAACGGGGACGTCAGAGTGGCTTTATAGCGTATGCATGCATCGCCCTGACACATGTGTCATGATCTGCTACCATAAGGCAGATAATTTGCCTTACGGTATTGTCTTTCCCAGTTTCTCCCGACTGGTTGCGTATGTAAGCATGTAGCAACAATAAAACACGCTTCGGGTCTACATATTGCAGCATGTTTGTGACGTGTACTGTAGTGTCGAGTTACCCGCCGTCAAGTGTGGTAGCTTCGCCAAGCTGATGAAGGCGTACTTGATTGTGTCATTGTTTTCCGCTGACATGACATTGTCAAGTGTTAGAGTGACACAAGCACGGGACAAATGCTAGCCCATTTCTCTTGTGTTCTCAGTATGGAGCTGTAAGATACAGTTAGTCCCACAGTGGATTTTACCACTTCACTGTGCAAGGCTTTCGATTTAAAGCGGAAGGCCCTCATAATTACTAGGTTACGGTATAATGAACTTATGTGGTCAGTTTCCTTCCTCTCACTCAGCCTGTCTTTTCCAGCCATTTTCTAGAATGCTCTAAATACATTATCTGACGGCCATTTTACGAGGCTGGATCGACCCCAGACCCGTACGAAATCTCCGCCACTGCTGGAAATAGAGAATAGACGGGTCTGTGAAGGCGGGAGTTGCAACTGAGCTTTTAGAGTAATTACTGTTAGACGAAGCTGCGGGCGGTTTGGCAACAGACCGCCTTGTGTTGGGATTTTAGTGAAATGGTATGGGTGTCGATCGTTCAGAAAGCAATGATAAACTGCTGAACGTAAATATGCCAAGAGATAGCAAACAGCCAAAGAATGCTGGGGTTGACTGCGAGGTCCTGTAAAGGATATACAACCAACTTTTAACTGTTAGACAAGACGCCCGGACCGAGAGCATCACGTATATCTTAGGTGGCTTTATCAGACAGTATAATTTTGGTAAATGATTTGTTAGTCTGCAGAGGTCCCGCCATGGGTGAGTATAGCAAGGGAAATCTTATATTGAAAGAACTGCGGAAATAAAAGGGAGGATTGACTGGGCATTGAGGTTGAGCATACATGATCACTAGTTGCACGAGGAAACACACTGATGACAACGTCGGACTTCTACAGATGGAGTCAGAGATTCGTTGTGGCATTGGGAGGAAGACACGCGGTAGATAGCCGAGAAGATTGCGTGCGCAATCACTTGGAATGTGCGTAGCCAATGGAGCTATAAGCATTCGTATTCCTCGACTCCTTCAGAGCGAGACAGCCACAGCTATTTATCAATAGTCCAGCAATGATTCCATTTTGAAATCTTTCTACCCATTCATACACTCTCCGCGGAATAAAACAGATGTCCCCTTACCGAACCATTATGCTTCTGTTGTCGTCACTAGGTTTCACACTCTGTCCACAAAACACGATTAACGCCTCGTTGGTCTCCCACGGTGCAAGTCTATAGTGAGACAGCCATTTTGTAACCGTTATTGCGCATACACAAACTACTCGATCCTCACGACCCCTACATGGGTTATTGCTTAAGAAGAGCTAGTTTGTGTCCTGAAATAAGATTTTTGTTGTTCATACTCTTCCTTGCACATTATAACAACACTCATGTTTTTTCCTTGTACAAACATCCATCCATCCATACGCACTCATGCACACATAAAGGGTTAGACACAAACATAATTATATTGTTTCAACACTGCCTTGAAAACAGTCTCTGTAACATAATGCTCACACTCTTTCAATCAGTTGGAACACACATACACTTTTATCAGTAATATGTACGCTTGTAGCCCCCCCCCCTCCCCCCCTCACGCGCACACACTCTCACAGAATCTCATTCTCTAAACCCCACCCCCCCCCCCCCCCCTTTCCCGGCCTGTAAACTCTCTTTGGAGGTCTCTGGCGAAACAGACACAGACACCACAGCGATCGATAATTGTGATGGTATTGCTACCTTAATGTCCCTGATAGCTAATGTTTCGTCTGTAGTAGTCTGGGTATGTCTTCTCTAATCACCTTATTTTCTACCCGGGGCTGTTGAATCATCTTACCAAAGCCGTTTAATATTGACCAGCTACTGTGTTTATTGGGAGTCGCGGCAGCCAGCACGTCGGTCCCGTGGTCTTGTATTCCAATTCCCATTGAGGCGGATCTTTAAAACTGACAAGGGCTTCTAGGTCGACCCCGCCTAAATAGGTACCAGGTCATGTTCTAGAAAGTAAAGGCGGGCGGCGTGATACTGAGCACAGTGAGTGCCAATTGGTTAATACAAGTATGGGGCTACCACCATGTACCTGTACGCTCAAGACGTGTAAACATAGATTCTTTACTTTACTTTTACTTTGTGCTTCTATTAGAGACAGTGTGGGGAGGTTTGCCTGCGAACGAGAAAGTCTTAATATTCTAATACAGTGGTTCTCAACCGGTGGGGAATTTCCATCCAGGGGGGGGGGGGGGGAATTTTGGGGTTTCCAGGGGGTGGGGGATATGAAGATTATTTCAACATTGCGTTAATACAAGGACCGATTACTTGATCTTGTTTTTCCCTTCATACTTTGCGGTTCTGTACGTCTAACCCTTCTAAAATTCATTTTATAAAGTAAGTAGACCCACAAATCACGTTTTATGTGGACGTCTAGACTTGTTTTAGTATGTGCTATTACATTTAGCTTCAATTATTATGTATACTGTGTTGGGGCAGGGGAAAATTTTTAGGGAGGAAATACGAAAGGGGGGGGGGGGAAATTACGTACTAAAAATATGGTATGGGGGGGGGGGGAAGACGTCCTAAAAATAAGGTGAAGGGGGGCACGGGCCAAAAAAGATTGAGAACCACTGTTCTAATTCCTTAAGTATCTCTGTCTTATGTCATTCTCTCTGTCTCTGTCTGTCTGTCTGTCTGTCTCTGTCTGTCTGTCTCTCTCTCTCTCTCTCTCTCTCTCTCTCTCTCTCTCTCTCTCTCTCTCTCTCTCTCTCTCTCTCTCTCTCTCTCTCTTTCTCTCTCTCGTGGTACGAAGTCCAGCAAGATATGCCACGGGGCGTGGAATCACAGTATACATTAGTAGTTGGCGGGAAACATGTCTGTTCTCCATTAAATCTGTCAGTTTAATCAGAGATTTTACTTTCCTTGCGACCTTTAAGAAGCGCCACTAGCCTAGCGACTAGTGCACTAGCTTGCCGCCCGACGACCCTATGGTAAAATATACCCCGGCGGTGACGTTTTTTAACACCATTGTTCCAGAATACACCTTTTTTATAGCCCATGCCATGTGGTGTTGGTCATCATGTCTGTCCAGTCTTCTGCCTCGTCTACTGCCAGTCATTGCAGATACAGATGTTCCTCCGTGACGAGGTGCCGAACTGTACAGCATCTTCTCTTTTGGTCCTCCCCTGCCACTCCTCCTCTTCAACTTTCCCGTACTCCTGCGTTGACTCTGCAGAGGAGCATTTACAATGTGATCAAATGAAGCAGTATGAGCCGCTTGCCTATCAACATTTTAAAGACGAAGTCAGCGTCCTTATCCACCAGATAAAATCATCTTAGTGTCTGTAAAACTATCATTGCAATTGTATGCTGGGTCTCTTCAGAGAGAACATGTATCAGAACACAAAGTGCTTGGTGTAATTCTTGGCCAATACTTAACGTGGCAGTCCCTAGCGCTGCGCTTAAGAAAGCTTTTAGTCCAAACATCAATCCAGCTGGTCAAAAGAACAGTTTTAGATTTTAAAAAAAACGCCAGGCTTATTTTTAACTGTCATGTCCAAACACACTTGGACGTTAAGACAGCTCATAAATAAATTCACGTGTATCGCTTGGCTCACATAGAATTAGAAGAAAGTAGTAGAGATTAGATGACATACCAGACAAATTACAAATGCAAGCTATAATCTCCGTGTGGTAACTAAAGATTTCAATTTTTATGTTGTCTGGTATGTCTTCTGGTATCTACTTCTTTCTTCTACTTCTGTCATCACCAGACAATATATGTGACTTTATGTATGAGTCGGATTACCCCATCCACTTTATAGGATTCTTGCCCTGGCGCTCATGTTAAAAGATCACACCGCCTACACGAAAGAGCACCATGTCTAGCTTTCCACAGAAATATTTCACCCCTTTCACACGTTAGACAACACAGAATACTCTCAGACAACACAATACCAAACTCATTCATGTCGCTTTTCTAACAATTCTCCCTCCCACCTTCAACCATTGTTAGTGCCCGGGAGGGGCTTTATCTTCATCATCAACGTTGGCCCAATTTTAGAATCAACCATACAGATGATTTCATGAGGATCAAGAAGTCTTTATGCTGGTGTATACCCATATAGCAGAGATTATCCCTGGCTGTTTTACCGCCAATGGTATGTTCTTCACAATTGATTACACTAGCTTATCGCTTCAAATGCTTTCGAATTATTGTAGTCCAGCCTTTTTGAACCTTGTTTCGGTCATCTGCCGCTGGACTTCTAGGCTATGCTTCTATCACCACAACCCCACACATAAACAGATACAAACACCCACAGCTATCTTTGATATTAAGTTTGATATCAAAAACCCATTTTCATACAGAAGATTAAAACAGTATGTTGCACGATTTATTGCCTGACATCTATCGCTGCATCTCGTCCGTTGCATACTGCAGTGTTACATACATATATGAAATGAATATGAAATTAAGAACCTAACAGCCCTCTGAATATTTTCACGGCTCGTAGCGTGGCATCACTACCAAGTTTGGGAGTCACCGGTCTTGCCGAATATATATGCCTACAAATATAAAATATATCACGATGGCCATACATAAGTAGAAGGCCAAACCGAAGAAGTAGACCAACAATAAGTAGATGACCATACAGAAGTAGGCGACCATACAGAAGTGGACGACCATACAGAAGTAGACGACCATACAGAAGTAGATGACCATACAGAAGTAGACGACCATACAGAAGTAGACGACCATACAGAAGTAGATGACCATACAGAAGTAGACGACCATACAGAAATAGACCATACAGAAGTAGACGACCATACAGAAGTAGACGACCATACAGAAGTAGATGACCATACAGAAGTAGACCACCCTACAGAAGTAGACGACCCTACAGAAGTAGACAACCATACAGAAATAGACCATACAGAAGTAGACGACCATGCAGAAGTAGACGACCATACAGAAGTAGACGGCCATACAGAAGTTGACGACCATACAGAAGTAGACGACCATACAGAAGTAGACGACCATACAGAAGTAGATGACCATACAGAAGTAGATGACCATACAGAAGTAGACGATCATACAGAAGTAGACGATCATACAGAAATAGACCATACAGAAGTAGACGACCATACAGAAATAGACCATACAGAAGTAGACGACCATACAGAAGTAGACCATACAGAAGTAGACGACCCTACAGAAGTAGATGACCATACAGAAGTAGACGACCATACAGAAGTAGACGACCATACAGAAGTTGACTACCATGGTGAAGTAGACGACCATACAGAAGTAGATGACCATACAGAAGTAGATGACCATACAGAAGTAGACGACCATACAGAAGTAGACCATACAGAAGTAGATGACCATACAGAAGTAGATGACCATACAGAAGTAGACGACCATACAGAAGTAGACGACCATACAGAAATAGACCATACAGAAGTAGACGACCATACAGAAATAGACCATACAGAAGTAGACGACCATACAGAAGTAGATGACCATACAGAAGTAGATGACCATACAGAAGTAGATGACCATACAGAAGTAGACGACCATACAGAAGTAGATGACCATACAGAAATAGACCATATAGAAGTAGACGACCATACAGAAGTAGACGACCATACAGAAGTAGACGACCATACAGAAGTAGACTACCATGGTGAAGTAGACGACCATACAGAAGTAGACGACCATACAGAAGTAGACGACCATACAGAAGTAGACGACCATACAGAAATAGACCATACAGAAGTAGACGACCCTACAGAAGTAGACGACCATACAGAAGTAGATGACCATACAGAAGTAGATGACCATACAGAAGTAGATGACCATACAGAAGTAGACGACCATACAGAAGTAGATGACCATACAGAAATAGACCATATAGAAGTAGACGACCCTACAGAAGTAGATGACCATACAGAAGTAGATGACCATACAGAAGTAGATGACCATACAGAAGTAGATGACCATACAGAAATAGACGACCCTACAGAAGTAGATGACCATACAGAAATAGACCATACAGAAGTAGACGACCCTACAGAAGTAGATGACCATACAGAAGTAGATCACCATACAGAAGTAGACCACCCTACAGAAGTAGACGACCATACAGAAATAGACCATACAGAAGTAGATGACCATACAGAAGTAGATGACCATACAGAAATAGACCATACAGAAGTAGATGACCATACATAAATAGACCATACAGAAGTAGACGACCATACAGAAGTAGACGACCATACAGAAGTAGATGACCATACAGAAGTAGATCACCATACAGAAGTAGACCACCCTACAGAAGTAGACGACCCTACAGAAGTAGACGACCCTACAGAAGTAGACGACCATACAGAAATAGACCATACAGAAGTAGACCATACAGAAATAGACCATACAGAAATAGACGACCATACAGAAGTAGACCCTACAGTAGTAGACGACCATACAGAAGTAGACTCTACAGAAGTAGACCCTACAGAAGTAGAAAACCATACAGAAGTAGACGACCATACAGAAGTAGACGACCATACAGAAGTAGACGACCATACAGAAGTATACGACCATATAGAAGTAGACCATACAGAAGTAGACCCTACAGAAGTAGACCCGACAGAAGTAGACGACCATACAGAAGTAGACCCGACAGAAGTAGACGACCATACAGAATTAGACGATACAGAAGTAGACGACCATACAGAAGTAGACGACCATGCAGAAGTAGACGACCATACAGAAGTAGACGACCATACAGAAGTAGACGACCATACAGAAGTAGACCCTACAGAAGTAGACGACCATACAGAATTAGACCATACAGAAGTAGACCATACAGAAGTAGATGACCATACAGAAGTAGACGACCATACAGAAATAGACCATACAGAAGTAGACGACCATACAGAAATAGACCATACAGAAGTAGACGACCATACAGAAGTAGACCATACAGAAGTAGACGACCATACAGAAGTAGACGACCATACAGAAGTAGATGACCCTACAGAAGTAGACGACCATACAGAAGTAGACGACCATACAGAAGTAGACGACCATACAGAAGTAGACGACCATAAAGAAGTAGACGACCATACAGAAGTAGACCATACAGAAGTAGATGACCATACAGAAGTAGACAACCATACAGAAATAGACCATACAGAAGTAGACGACCATACAGAAATAGACCATACAGAAGTAGACGACCATACAGAAGTAGACGACCATACAGAACTAGGCGACCATACAGAAGTAGACGACCATACAGAACTAGACGACCATACAGAAGTAGACGACCATGGTGAAGTAGACGACCATACAGAAGTAGACGACCATACAGAAGTAGACGACCATACAGAAGTAGACGACCATACAGAAGTAGACGACCATACAGAAATAGACCATACAGAAGTAGACAACCCTACAGAAGTAGACGACCATACAGAAGTAGATGACCATACAGAAGTAGATGACCATACAGAAGTAGATGACTATACAGAAGTAGACGACCATACAGAAGTAGATGACCATACAGAAATAGACCATATAGAATTAGACGACCCTACAGAAGTAGACGACCATACAGAAGTAGATGACCATACAGAAGTAGATGACCATACAGAAGTAGATGACCATACAGAAGTAGACGACCCTACAGAAGTAGATGACCATACAGAAATAGACCATACAGAAGTAGACGACCCTACAGAAGTAGACGACCATACAGAAGTAGATGACCATACAGAAGTAGATGACCATACAGAAATAGACCATACAGAAGTAGACGACCATACAGAAGTAGATGACCATACAGAAATAGACCATACAGAAGTAGACGACCCTACAGAAGTAGATGACCATACAGAAGTAGATCACCCTACAGAAGTAGACGACCCTACAGAAGTAGACGACCATACAGAAATAGACCATACGGAAGTAGACGACCTAACAGAAGTAGATGACCATACAGAAGTAGATGACCATACAGAAGTAGATGACCATACAGAAATAGACCATACAGAAGTAGACGACCATACAGAAGTAGACGACCATACAGAAGTAGATGACCATACAGAAGTAGATCACCATACAGAAGTAGACCACCCTACAGAAGTAGACGACCCTACAGAAGTAGACGACCCTACAGAAGTAGACGACCATACAGAAATAGACCATACAGAAGTAGACCATACAGAAATAGACCATACAGAAATAGACGACCATACAGAAGTAGACGACCATACAGAAGTAGACGACCATGGAGAAGTAGACGACCATACAGAAGTAGACGACCATACAGAAGTAGACGACCATACAGAAGTAGACGACCATACAGAAGTAGACCATACAGAAGTAGATCATACAGAAGTAGACGACCATACAGAAGTAGAGCCGACAGAAGTAGACCATACAGACAGTAGACGACCATACAGAAGTAGACCCGACAGAAGTAAACGACCATACAGAAGTAGACGACCATACAGAAGTAGACGACCATACCGAAGAAGGTGGTGGTGATGATGATTTTCATGAGGATTAAGAAATTGAATCATCACCAGAAGAAGAAGACGAAGAAAAAGAAATAGAAGAAATAAAGACGACGACGAAGAAGAAGAAATAAATATAGCATAAATAGACATAAGAAGAAGAAGAGGAAGAAGAAGAAGGCACTGGAGGAGTAGGGAGATGAGAAATAGAACAAGAAAAAGAAGAAACATAAACAGAACTAGGAGGAGGAGAAGAAGAGGACCGTCCTGTAACTGCTGGCGAAGATTGTGCAGCAAGGAATTTACCCCAATCGCTGTCGCGCTGCTTTTGTCAACAATAATTAGATAACAAACGTGAAGGCATTGTATGTGAAGCAGCATGTAGAAATCGATAAGTTATTGTCATGTGCAGATATTCACCCCAGCAGAATTCTTCTTTCACTATCCATCCATCATGTGCCATGCCGGTAAGCGTGGGCGGTCATGTTCTGCCATCTCACTCGATCATCAGAGTCGTGGATCAGTTCCGTGTTTTTGTCTCGACCATGCCACAAGGCCAAGCCATCCAGATACTTATTTCTAGGTCTTCCCCTTGGTCTGTTCCCTTCGATCTTACCAGTTGTCACCAAGTTCTCCAAATCATTTCTTCTCATAACATGCCCAAAAAATTGTGACTGTCTACGTCTAATGTCTCTGATCAGTTTACGATCTTCATTTGTTTCTTGAAGGACTTGTTCATTGGTCTTTCTGGCTGTCCATGGTATTCTTTGCATTTTCCTCAGAAACCACATTTCTACAGCCATCAGATGTTTTTCAGCCTGGCTGCTCATTGTCCAAGCTTCACATCCATATAAAAGTACAGGTTCTATGTAGCATCTCAACACTCTTTTTCTCGTTTCAATTGACATCTTTTTATTGGTCAGTATGTTTTTCATCTTGCTAAAGGCTACTTTTGCCATGGCGATCCTTGTTCTAATCTCTTCAAGGCATCTCCCATCAGATGTTATTACTGTTCCGAGATAATTGTACCTATTCACTTGTTGAAGAATATTCCCATTTACTTGTATATTACACTGTGGTATTTCGTTCTTCCTAGTGACGACCATAATCTGTGTCTTTTTACAATTTAATTCTAACCCTTGTTGTTCACTGTGTGTAACAACCGCATCTACTAAATTTTGCAGGTCCTGTTCATTGTCCGCAATCAAGACTGTATCATCTGCATATCTAATGTTATTGATGCATCGTCCCCCAATGTTGATTCCTTCCATATTTTCAATATTTCTGAAAATATTTTCACTGTACAGGGAAAACAGATCTGGAGACATTACACATCCCTGTCTCACACCTCTCTTAATAGGCTGATATTGGCTTACTTCATTATCAACTCTTATGGCAGCTTGTTGTTTCCAATATATGTTTTTTACAAGTCTAAGGTCTTTCCCATCAATTTGTAGATCTTCAAGCATCCTTATCATGTTGACATGTCTCACTTTATCATAAGCCTTTGTGTAGTCAATAAAGCAAAGGTGTAGATCTTTGTTTACTTCTATAGAACGTTCGATTACGGTTCTCAGTATATACACAGCATTTACTGTACCCTTGCCTACTACAAACCCACATTGTTCTTCTCCTATTTCAGGTTGTATTTTCCTCCTAACTCTTTGCATGATAATTCTTAGCAAAATCTTCGTGATGTGACTCATTATACTAATTGTTCGATGTTGATCACATTCCAAGGCTCCTGATTTCTTTGGGATTGCAATAAATACAGAATTACATAACTCATGAGGTATATTTCCAGTATCATATATTGTATTAAGCAGACTGGTAACTTTATCTATTCCATATTCTTCTAAAGCATTAATCATTTCTGTTGTGACGCTGTCTGGACCGGGGGTCTTGCCAGATTTCATATGATTAAGAGCATTCTGAACCTCCATCTTCAAAATTGCTGAAATCTCAAAAACTTTCACTATATGACAATGGTAAATGCAGCGGGCCTCAAACTGTGTCCTTGCACTGCGAAGTGACAAAATTATAAATTAAAAGGTTTTAGGTCAATTCTTATTGCGTTCCTATAGTTTATGTCCAATTCGAGGAACAACAATAATTTATGCATTATAAACGTACAAAGAAGAGAAGGAACAACAGTGCATGCATTATAAACGCACGAAGAAGAGGAATATCAACAATTTATGCATTATAAATGTACAACGAAGAGGAGGACTTGATCTACATCAGGACGAGCCGATCGTCATTGTTTGGGTCACGTTATGTTACGAGTGGGTCTCGAGAAGGTTGGGACTAGCGGAAATATCTATGGTGTCAAAGACAGGTTGAGAGAGAGAGAGAGAGAGAGAGAGAGAGAGAGAGAGAGAGAGAGAGAGAGAGAGAGAGAGAGAGAGAGAGAGCATACGAACAAACTTTATTTTCAAAGGGTTAAGAATTGAGCACGCAGGCCCGTCTGACATTCTGCCCTCTTCTCGCTTGCCTCTCATACGTTATTTCATTCATACATACAATAACAACATAGACAACAGAACAATATGCATTAAAACGGTTGAGCTAGTCATTTCTTATCGGTCAAAGAATGTGATATTATAAGCTAGGCATTTCTTATCCGTCAAAGAATCGGGTATATAAGCTAATGTGAAGGTATTATCTGTTGAGGAGTTTGGTGTTATGAGTTAATTTTAAGCTATTTCTTATCCGACAAAGAATTGGTATGATGTGCGCACATCATTTTTAGCATGCGGCCTGAGAAGAAAGCGTGGGGGAACTACTAGCGTTAAGAAGGATTTTTGTCGTTGCATATTAAAATGATATGTTTCAAATGTCAAGTTGTGAAACACATTTGTTTAAACTGTTGGCGCCATTGGCATTTGGAACATGTCGCTTGCTTTCAGTTGTTTAATTATATAATTTGTTCATGAAGTCAACAGTTTGGCAGTTGAGGAGCTCAGCCCTGACAACAGGAACTTACACAGACGAATAGTTGTACGGAATTAGAGATCCTAGTGGTTTCCTGTATGTCACGTCTGTCTGACAGGGCCATACGAAAGCTGTGGAGGACTGTCTATATGACAAGCCGGCCTGACAGGGCCATACGAAAGCTGTGTATGACAGGTCTGCATGACAAGTCGGTCTGACAGGGCCATATGAAAGCTGTGTGTTACAGGTCTGTATGAGAGGTCTGTATAACAGTTCTCATGAATGATGTGTATGAAAGGTCTGTGTGGCAGGTCTTTTGAAAGATGTGCATGAACGATGTATATAAAGGTTTGTATGAAGGTAATCACGAAAGCTGCGCATGAAAGATGCATTTGACAGGTCTGTATGGCAAGTCTGTGTGCTAGGTCTGTATGACAGGTAGGTCTATTTGAATGCTGTGCATGTTGGTGTGTTTGAAAGCGTGTATTTTAGTGTGTATGAAAGATGTGTACAGGGGTGTGCATGAAAGATTTGTATGGGGGTGTGTATGGAAGCCGTGTATGTTAGTGTGTATGGGGGTGTGTATGAAAGGTGTGTATGAAAGATGTGTATTAAATATGTATGACGGTGTGTATGAACGCCGTGTGTGGAAACTTCATGCTAAGAGTTTGCTAACAAGAATAACAACACTTGTGCGACTTGATGTACCACTGCAGGTGCTTGCTATCGGTTCAACCCAGGCAGTTCACGACGAGCAACAGGTGTTTTGCCATGGTCCGCCCTTTGCTTATCTACCTGAGTAGATGAACAGGTGATGGTGCACCTTTTCTGGGTAGAGAGAGAGAGAGAGATGGATGGATAGGGTGTATAGGATAGATAATACATGTGTATTATATATATATATATATATATATATATATATATATATATATATATATATATATATATGCCTTTTTAAAGCACAAACTATCGTCTGTCAAGACGGCAAGGTGCCAATGGGATATATATATATATATATATATATATATATATATATATATATAGAGGGTGGGTGGACTTATGGATTGATGAATTCGTAGGTGGGGTGTGTGGATGGGTAGATGAATAGATGGATAGAAAGATAGATAATCAGACAGACTGAGGCTAGTGGGTGGATGGACGGACGAGGCTCTTTGGGATGTCAGCTGATATTGGATTTGTAACGTGCACGACTTGCCCTCGGGATTTCCTGTTTTTCGCCATAACCTGAGAAGGTTAGGTGTCCGATCCCACTATCAAAGGGATTAGGGACACGTGTGGTATCAATAAACGCTAATAATTAATGGAAGAATGCTCAGCCGTATGCTGGGATTCGAACCCGATTCCTTCTGAGGCGGACACCGTCATCGCAGCCACGTTCCACACATACACTATCTTTCTCTCTCTTCCTCTCCCTCTCTCTTGTTGGTAAAATCCACAGTAATTCGTACCTGGTTCTTGAGTGTGGAGCTGGGCTTCTCTTAGCCACTCCTCTCCCGCCACCTCCATTCCCCTTGTAACAGCTTTCCTAGCGTGCAGGAATCCCCTGTCTCCCGTACTGGCACCACACTGTCCGTTCCACTGGCTGCCTACACACAAAACAAAACGTGTCAATGCACACACGGCATGGAGTGCCCCGACTCCAGACCAGGGAACACCTGAGCGGATTTAATGGGCACTTACCGCAGACCCGTGTCGCCCAGCTCCCTTTGACTGCCGCTTGTGTCAACATTACAGGCGACAAGTTGCCAAGTGTGGGCCTTTCAGTTCGGGTCCCAGTATCAACATATTCTCTTGGCCTTGGTTTTTTTTTTTTTTTACCCGGCAGAGGGATGCTATGTTTTTTCAATTCCCGATTAGGCAAAGGGTTCTTACCTTTTCACCTTACCCGTCACACTGTTTTCCCTTCTTATTCCTCCTTTTATTCTTTGTCCTCCTCATGTTCCTTCTCTCTCTCTCTCTCTCTCTCTCTCTCTCTCTCTCTCTCTCTATATATATATATATATATATATATATATATATATATATATATATATATATATATATATAGAGAGAGAGAGAGAGAGAGAGAAGGAAGGAAGGAAGGAAAAAAGAAGAGGAGATGGAAGAAGAAGAGGAGGAGAAAGAAAGAGGAGGAAGAAGATGAAAAAGAAGAGGAGAAGGAAAAAGTGTAAGAGGAGGAGGAGGAGGAAGAAGAGGAGAAGGAAGATGAGGAGGCCAAAGAATAAAAGGAGGAATAAGAAGGGAAAACAGTGTGACGGGTAAGGTGAAAAGGTAAGAACCCTTTGCCTAACCGGGAATTGAAAAAACATAGCATCCCTCTGCTATATATACATTAGACGGCCCGTCCCAGCTTCGCCCAGTCCCTGGCGGGGATCTGTCTATCTATCTATCTATCTATCTATCTATCTATCTATCTATCTATCTATCTATCTGTCTGTCTGTCTGTCTGTCTGTCTGTCTGTCTGTCTGTCTGTCTGTCTGTCTGTCTGTCTATCTACCTACCTATCTACCTATCTCTCTGTCTATCTATATGTCTGTCTGTCTGCCTGCCTGCCTGCCTATACGTCCGTCCGTCCGTCTCTCCCCCCGTCTCCCCCCCCCCCTCTCTATTGGTTGCAGTTAGAAAATTTCGCTTAATTCTATGATTATTTTTTTTTTATGTTGTCGTATAATTTTCATGTAAAATATAATGTTGTCGTATAAATGATGTGGTGGTATCGAGAACAACCTTAGATAAACGAAGACCAACTTACAAAAAGCATTAGAAAGAGCACTTGAAAGATCTTTGCATCTTCCCACAACAATTAACTTGGGTAAATGGAGCGGCAGCAGCAGCAGAAAAAGAATGAGGAGGGGTATATGTCTGTAGATAACTGTGGCGAAAAGGTCCACCTATTTGAGAAATATGCAACAATTTTACATATATAGCAATGCTATTAAAAGTTATGTCCCCTCGCTATATATAAATTATAATGTAAATTAAAATATTAAATAATATTAAGTAAATAACAATGGCTCGGAAAGCTGAAGAAGAAGAAGTAAATAACTGTTTGTACACTAACAAACTATGACAGTTGGCAGCACCGGAGTGAGAAGAAGACGTGGAGAAAATTTCATCTACGCATAAACAACATAACATAAATACTTACAGACAGACATACATCGCATTATATATATATATATATATATATATATATAATATATATATATATATATATATATATATATATATAATATATATATATATATATATATATATATATATATATATATATATATATAATATATATATAATATATATCCGTCGCCACCCTCTCCCGCCTTTGTTGTATAGTATTTCCCCCAGCATAAGGCCAATATCGCAATCCTATATATTCTGTTTCTATGTCCCATTACATTTTATTTACGTTTCCCATATTATTTTCATAAGGACCTTGAAACACCCGTGACTCTCCATACCTCAACGTGTGTTTTCTTATCTGTCCCCAATATTCTGATTATTCTTGTCGAAACCGCATCTCTACTTTCTAGTTTCTTCACTAGTTAATTAATAATTGTCCAGCATTTTTTGTTGTTGCATATCCCTTACCGGACTAATGCGATGAAAGAGCTAGGTTATGGCATAGTCAGTTGAGCTGACCATCTCCGTCGCCCGCTAACGTTTCTGTTCAGCGAGATCTACAGAACCTACGTGTGCTAGAATCACCTGGTACTGAAACGAATGCTCATCGTCTTCAAGGACACATCAATGCCTGCAAGTTAATTTAGTACTTTGGTGATTGATATACTGTATCATGACGACGTGTGCATCCGAGGCCCACACGGGGAAGCAAATAGAGGTCATGTGTGTCGTAAGAGGCGGCTAAAGAAGGCTGGCCTGATACTGGCTACATCATCAGGTGGACAATGTTAGCTCTAAAATCCAGTCATGGACAGGTCCACATAGAGCTGCGGGAGTTGTTAAAGGCATATACTCTGTTGAGAGAAAAATAGGAGGAGGAGAAGACGAATATATCATGGACTATCGGAGTTGGCTTGCAGTTAAGATTCCGGTGTTTCTTGGATTACATAGCTTTCAGTTGCAGTTCCCTCCTTGATACAGATGGTGGCTTAGTGCTAGGTTCTCTTGTAGTGCCGGGTTCTGGTTCGAATCCACTAGTTTGTTGTTGTTGTGTGTTTTGTTTTGTTGCTAATGTTTTGTATTTTATTTTCTGCAGAGGAACTCCATGTACTTGTCACCTGATTTATTGGTAGTATATCAGATCTATAGTCTTCTCGAGCTAAGGCAAGAATAGGATGTCCAGTTGACATAATGCCTACATTAAAAGCACACGAGATCACTGGGCGTCATAAAGAGTAGGCCTACGGGCCGCTATCTTGACATGATGAAAGCTATCAACAATATGTTGCCGCGGTGTCATAATGGTTAGTCCGGTTACTTGCAGGACCACTGGTCCCGTTTCAATCCACAGCAGTGACAGAAGTGAAGATATCCATAGAAACTTTGGAGATGAGGTTTTGTAGAAGAATGCTGAAAAATCTCCGGGCAGTTAAAATGAGTAATCTGGACATTTTAAGGAAGGGTAAGTCGCAAAGACAACTTATCACAAGCATCAACAAGAGGCAATCACCATTTTGGCCACATTATAAGAAGACAAAAACTGGAGCATGTGATAACTGTAAAGAGAGATGGAGGAAGACAGCGAGAGAAAATTCTGGATATCCTTGTGTCATGGCACGGTAGGAAGTCAACGCATAGATGAATACTTGCCGTTGGAGACCACAAGATGTGGAGAAACATGATCGTCCGTGTAAATCGGCAAGGCACTTGATTAATTGATGATTATGAGATCGGCCCAGACTTATAAAATGAGTGCCGGCTAATTTTTATTAATTTCTCTTTAGGACAGTTCAGGACAGGCGACAAGGAAGAGAACTGGCTGCCGGTCTTCAATGCATGTTCTAGAACATGCGGAGGCTGAACACTTGAGGCCCCAGCGGCTGTATCTGCCATGGACCGGCTCCTACCTACAGCACAGTGTTAACGTGTGGGGTCTTGTAATACACTGTTGTAGTGAAGATGAGGAGAAAGAAGACAACAAAGAAAAAGAAGAATCTGAAGAAGACGAAGAAAAAGAAGAAGAATCTGAAGAAGACGAAGAAAAAGAAGAAGATTATGAGAAATAATAATAATATGCGAAAGAAGAAGAAGAATATGAGAAAGAAGAAGAAGAATATGAGAAAGAAGAAGAAGAATATGAGAAAGAAGAAAAGGTAGAGACGGCGGGGGAATGATGGAGAAGAAGCAAGAAGATGTAAGAAGAAGGCGGTGGATGAGAATACGGTTAGAATTTTAAAAAAAAAAAACAACAACACAGAAATAGAAGATGGAAAACAATGAAAGCAGAATGGACAAGAAGGTGGATAAACGAGATAAAGATAATACCACAGCAACATAGCACAATTAATGTAGGAAAGAAGCTTACGAATGTGGAGATGTCTAAAACACACACTCACGAAGCCAAGTTATGAAACAGAAGACGCCTCGGGACACGGTTGTATAGGACGCAAAAACAATCATTCCTAGCTCGTTGCACGTTAGATACGCTCCGTTTTGTTATGTTTTTGTCATCTGTTGTTATAAGTACAGACTCGAAGTACCATGATATGGTCTCCTAGTGCACCTTGGTGCTCTCTCTCTCTCTCTCTCTCTCTCTCTCTCTCTCTCTCTCTCTCTCTCTCTCTCTCTCTCTCTCTCTCTCTCTCTCTCTCTCTCTCTCTCTCTCTCTCTCGATGTTGTCCAAGAGAAGCAACTTTCTCATAACAAAGGTAAGAAAAGGCTACAGTAGACTGATGCAGGTATAGGTAGATTCATACACGTGTTTAGGTAATAATGTAGACACAGACGGGGCAAAAGGAAGCGGTGTTCAAATCGGAATACACGAGGCAAGAGGATGATTTTTCATAGCTCTAGGACATTTGTAGGAGTCAAAAGAAATTACATCTCGTACCAAAATTAAAATATTCAACTGTGTCAAATCAGTACGGTTGTTTAGGTCAGAAGCACGGAGAGCAACTAAGAGAATCACTAGTACACTACAGATTCATTAGTGGTGCCAGCTCAACATGGAAGGATTACAATCGTATGACAGAATCATTAATACGTAGTTTATGAAAAGAACTGAACAGATTTCAGTAAATCGAGAGGAGGAGAAAAGATCCTGTCGCTGGGAAGGCCCCACCACCCCCCTGCCTTCCCTCAGACAAACCGTTAATTGTACAGGTCTCACTACATTTTGTATGTGGAACATCTGTTTGCAAACGGAAAACATACTCTCCAAAAAACAGCTGTTCTACATACAAAGTGTAGTGAGACTTTACAAACACCCTGTAGAATTATACGCGCTTTCTCTGGAACCCACAGTGCTGAATATACATGCGCACACACGCACCTAAAACTCACGATGAGAATGAGACAAACAAATAACATGGCTGAAAGAGGGGGAGGGGGGGGGGGGGGGTTGCTGCAGGGGATCGAAAGGCTGAGATTGAGGTTTTTGAGAACTTTTGCTCCATAAGAGGATAAAAGGAATACGAAGAAATAGAAGAAGAAAGAAGAAGATACTTATACAGGTAAACGTGGCTGATTTTCTCGTTACGCGAGTACAAAACTGCCTTCGATAACACCAGCGCTGATATTCTTAATGGGTTCTTCTGACCTGTTATCTTCCTCTCCCTTGATAGTTGCTGGCTATTACTCTGTCTCACACCTCCATCCCCCATGCAGGAAAGTTGTTTCGGAGTGCTACTTCCCAAAGTCAACGTGTAAGCCTGGCTTGTGGTCTGGTGTATAGGGAAGTCAATCCACATCGTTATTTTTACCTACGCTCCTTTCATGTCTGTAACTGGCTGAGAGTAAACAACTTTCGTTACAGCCGTGTATTAATATTGGCCAATGTCGGGACGGTGTTCATAAGGCTTCTTCTTCTTCTTCTTCTTCTTCTTCTTCTTCTTCTTCTTCTTCTTCTTCTTCTTCTTCTTCTTCTTCTTCTTCTTCTTCTTTCATTTTCCACCTTCCGATTGCTGGATCCTAGACATGTCAACCATGTCACACCTTAGCCATTGCTGTGTCTTGTTGTTCCTTCCATAATTCATGAAATCGTCACTGCACTCGAGACTAATTCCTCATTTGTCCTGGCGGTTATGTTCTAGGTTGTTGAATTCAGCGGTTATGTTCTAGTTATGTTTACCGGTTATGTTCTAGTTATGTTCACCAGATATGTTCTAGTTATTATGTTATTAGTTCTAGTTATTAGAACAGTTATTATGTTCATTGTTTCTGCCATAGATTTAACTTTCGGCGTTTATGTCCCAGTTATTTTCAATATTTCTGTCGTAACTTCCACGGGAGGGAAAGACTGACGACCCATTCCTTTATGCACTCCACACAAGTTTATTGTCCCACCGCTTTACATACCTGCACCAGGCTGCTGCTACGGGACTCTCTGTGTGTGTGTGTGTGTGTTTGTGTGTGTGGTTGTTGTTTTTTTTAAATGTCCATCGTGTTTGTACCCTTAAGCTCAACGTTTCTGTGTTTATCCTTATAGTGAGGAGGAAATTGTCTTGGAGAACTGACATGTCGTGTAGTGTTTGTTCTTTTACGTTACAGCCACCACTTGAATTGATATACTTTAGATCACAAACATGCTTTACAGCAACACACATGCTTTACGCCAACTTATATGCTTTACAGTAGCTCACATGCTTTGTATCAAACACGTACTCTACACACGTTTTATGCCAATACACTTGCTTTACACACATTTTACAGCAACCCACACACTTTGCACCAGCACACATACTTTAAGCCAGCATACATACTTTAAGCCAGCTTACATACTTTAAGCCAGCATACATACTTTAAGCCAGCATACATACTTTGCACAAGCGCACATACTTTACATCAACACATATACTTTACATCAACACATATACTTTACATCAACACATATACTTTACATCAACACTCATATATTTTACATCAACACTCATACTTTACATCAACACTCATACTTTACATCAACACATATACTTTACATCAACACATATACTTTACATCAACACATATACTTTATACCAACACATACATTTTACACACACAGACTAGCTCACCACATTCGCACTATCACACTTGATGCAAACAGGTGGCAGCAAAAGTGTTCCGAGGATCATATATATATCTCCCGCTCAAGAGCACATGGTATGAGACTGTACTGTATTTGATCAGATGATGGCCTGGGGCTTTGATGCTCAGAGAGAGAGAGAGAGAGAGAGAGAGAGAGAGAGAGAGAGAGAGAGAGAGAGAGAGAGAGAGAGAGAGAGAGAGAGAGAGAGAGAGAGAGCGAGCGCACCTGTATGGGAGCGGGTAGGTTTCTCTTCAGCACGGATGTCAGAAATACTCCTACAGATGGTCCACGTCGCCGTGAATAGTTTCACTTGAGATTGTTTATGCCGGGCATTGTTGGATCTGTTGTTCCGAGGGTAAGGCGTGGACGATGAAGTGGGTTGCAATTGGGTGCCCGCTTTCTGTCGAAAACTATAGCGTTAATGTTCAGACATAGAAACTACCTCTACCCCATATCGAATCCCTTCATGACCTCTGATTACAGTTAAAGAAAGGTGGGCCTGTACGTAATGTGAAAGTCTGCGGTAAGTGATAAATCGAAGGGAGTTGATCACAGTAGATGCGAACGTCAGATCTCCCAGTTAAGAGTTGATAGAAGTAGATGTAGACGTTAGATCTCCCAGTCAGAATTGATCACACAAGATGTAGACGTTAGATCTTCCATTCAGAGTTGATAACAGTAGATGCGAACGTTAGATCTCCCAGTTAAGAGTTGATTGAATTAGATGTAAACGTTAGATCTCCCAGTTAAGAGTTGATTGAATTAGATGTAGACGTTAGATCTCCCAGTTAAGAGTTGATTGAATTAGATGTAGACGTTAGATCTCCCAGTTAAGAGTTGATTGAATTAGATGTAGACGTTAGATCTCCCAGTTAAGAGTTGATTGAATTAGATGTAGACGTTAGATCTCCCAGTTAAGAGTTGATTGAATTAGATGTAGACGTTAGATCTCCCAGTTAAGAGTTGATTGAATTAGATGTAAACGTTAGTTAGATCTCCCAGTTAAGAGTTGATTGAATTAGATGTAGACGTTAGATCTCCCAGTTAAGAGTTGATTGAATTAGATGTAGACGTTAGATCTCCCAGTTAAGAGTTGATTGAATTAGATGTAGACGTTAGATCTCCCAGTTAAGAGTTGATTGAATTAGATGTAAACGTTAGATCTCCCAGTTAAGAGTTGATTGAATTAGATGTAGACGTTAGATCTCCCAGTTAAGAGTTGATTGAATTAGATGTAGACGTTAGATCTCCCAGTCAGAATTGATCACACAAGATGTAGAAGTTAGATCTCCCAGTCAGAATTGATCACACAAGATGTAGACGTTAGATCTCCCAGTCAGAATTGATCACACAAGATGTAGACGTTAGATCTCCCAGTCAGAATTGATCACACAAGATGTAGACGTTAGATCTCCCAGTCAGAATTGATCACACAAGATGTAGACGTTAGATCTCCCATTCAGAGTTGATCACAGTACATGCGCACGTTAGATCTCCTATTGCGTAATCACCCAGAGTTAATCACGCAAGATGTAGACGTTAGATCTCCCAGCATTTAGTTATCCTCAGATGATCGCAGTAGATGTGGACTTTAGAGATCCTTTGCCGTGGCATGCATTCATCCACAGTTAATACACCGATATACAGCTTCTATAGAACCGTGCGGAAAATGTGGACAACCAGAAGTCACAGCACACGGAGAATGCTGACTGCACAGTGGTTAACGCTCTTGCTTGTCACATCAGGTTTGAACTCCTCTGGTTACGTGATTGTTGCATATCTTTACGGCCAGGCGGAATGACCGAACCTCGTATATGAACACTGACCAATATAATTTTTCTGGCGGGTTTATGGGAACTGGATAATGCCACCATTTTCGGACGGAGGGTGAATGGGAGGTGGATGATATAAGTTTTCTGGCAGTTGTGTGGGAACTGGTTGATGTAAGTTTTCTGCGGATTGTATGAGAATTGGATCATATGAGAATTGGAGCATATCAGTTTTCTGGGAATTATATATAAATTGGATCATATCACAGTTTTCAGGGGATTTTATGAGAATTGGATCATATCACAGTTTTCAGGGAATTTTATGAGAATTGGATCACATCGCAGTTTTCTGGGGATTGTATGAGACTTGGGATCATATCACAGTTTTCAGGGGATTGTATGAGTATTGGATCATATCACAGTTTTCAGGGGATTTTATGAGAATTGGATCACATCGCAGTTTTCTGGGGATTGTATGAGTATTGGATCATATCACAGTTTTCAGGGGATTTTATGAGAATTGGATCACATCGCAGTTTTCTGGGGATTGTATGAGACTTGGGATCGTATCACAGTTTTCATGAGGTTGTTTAGGAAGGCATAGAGGAAAGTATCTGGTCACCCTGACTCCTTATAAACTGCGACCTAGTATATGTGAATATATACGACTTGACACCCCTGCTGCAGTGTCTGGCGTGGGATTACCTCTACCTGTTTATCTAGACAGAGAAGAAGATAGGAAGAAGGTGGGCGGAGATTAATATGCGGGCAAATATAGCATCTGGGAGGATTTGGGTCAAGCTGAAAACTACCGCATCCTGTGTAACGAGCAGAAACCTTTGAACAACAAACAACCTTTGTTGTTGAATGTATGGGAGGTAGGGGTGGAGGAAGGGAGACGAACCATTAATACCAGGCTTTGAGATTGAGAAGTCTTATTAGGACATGGAGACGGATAATTGTTCGTTGGAAATCAGAGCGCAGACAAACACACGCACTTGCACGCGTGGAAATAAAAAAAAAAAAGAACCCGATGATAGCACTACTGCTTATTCTCACCCCCGCTCTCTCCACTCTCTATTGCGCTCACCTTTTCTCTTTCTCTTTCACCGTCTCTCTCGTTCTCACTGTCTTTCTCCCCACTCTTCATCTCTCTCGGTCAGTGTATGGTATATGTCTCTCACGTTTTCTTTCTAACTCTCTCTCTCTCTCTCTCTCTCTCTCTCTCTCTCTCACACACACACACACACGCACACATACACACACAATCAATAAATTTCTCCCACTCTTCTCTTTCTCACTAGCTTTCTCTCGCTCTCCCTCCTACCCCAATTTTCTCTATTTCCTTCTCTCCCCCCCCCCATCTCTCTCTCTCTCTCGTCTCTCTCTCTCTCTCTCTCTCTCTCTCTCTCTCTTTCTCTCTCTCTCTCTCTGAGTGCCTTGAACCTGAGACAATGACAAAGATGTTGTACACAGACATCCCTAGGGAAATCCTACACTGGAGAATTAGCAGTATACCACACAGAGCACAAACCGGTACTTTTCTTCCCTTCCGGCATCATGAAGCATCATGAGTAATGTGCCATAGGCAGCTGTCAGAATATGTGGTGATATAACAGATTGGTTTCGTTTAGAACAGGAAGTCAGACAGGATTGCATTATGTCCACTTACCTGCCTAACAAGCCACCAGATGATGAGATTGATGGTTTTTATATGAGTGTACAGAATTTTAACGTGGCCACAATATTTGACTGTGTGTATTTTATTGCTTCCACTGGCTCTATTTTCATTATGCACTTCTGTAAGACTTATATATATGTTTTTGTAGTCATGCCATGCGGCCTATTCTTCATTTCTAGTCTCAGTATTCTAACTCGCTTGTCCACTGTTTCACTGTCCTTATTTCTACACTATATAGCAGTGGCGTGTGCGCACGCACACGATTGTCTTTAAGCATCCTGCCGACTGACGTGGCGATCATGCTTCACATTTTACGTTCTCCGCCAGCATGTATAACTTCTTATTCTCACTGGCAACGTTCCGCGCCATGACAAAAGGTTGTGAATAATCTGCTCTCGCTGTCTTCCCCCATCTTGCTTTCCATTTGTCACAATATACTCCAGTTGTTCTTCTCATGTTGTGGCCCAAGAACAATGACTACCTCAGTATGTTGTTTGTTATCATGTGTATTTGTGTCTTACCCTCGTTCAAAACGTTTAGATTGCTCATTTTGTCTTTGCGAGGAATTTTCAGCGTCCTTCTTTAAAACGACGTGTCTGGTGCCTCGATAGATATTTTGTGCTCGTCTGGGATTTACAACCCCAACCACACACACACACTCACACCCCCCTCCTCCCCCACACACACTCACACCCCTCCTCCCCCACACACACCTACCTTTGCTCTATTTATAAATTACTCTGTACATCTGTAGGTGTTAATGTAGGTTTCAAATTGTTGAATGCATTTGTTGAAGAAAAACAAAACACAAAACAACAATCAAACAATGGTTGCTTATACACCATATCTTTCCCGTGATTAATGTGTATTTCCATGCAGGCTGATTTATGGTTTCCATCTACATTCTGCACAGCTCTTGATATGCTGCACGATTTCCTGTTTACTTGGGGGTTTCCCATTTTCTATTCATTCATAATTGCGGGGCGATGGCTAGGTTTGGGGTAGGTCATCGCACAAGCCTGGTTTAAACACGTGAAATTTTCCGCTCATCGTTACTTCTGATTTACAAACCTATATACCCAGGGGAAAGGGGTGGGGTGTATTTTTTTAAAATGTTGCATGACCTTTGCAGGACGTTGCGTTCAGTCCCAACCATCAACCCCAACCCCAGCTTGATTTTCTATGCATGTTTACGTTCAGTAGTTTGCCGTTGCTTTCTGAACGAGAAGTCAACGTTGAAGTCCAGCTTACCTGTGGGAATGAACCCACTACTCCGCCACCAACGATCAGGAAACTTAAGAGCTGTCGCTCTTGCCCCCTCTCCCCTTCTCTCTCTCTCTCTGTCTCTCTGTCTCTCTGTCTCTCTCTCTCTCTCTCTCTCTCTCTCTCTCTCTCTCTCTCTCTCTCTCTCTCTTGATTGAAAGGGTCGAATGTAAGACGGGCCGGTGTGCCCAATTTGTGACCCTTTTAAAATAAAGTTGATTTGATTTGGTTCCCCCTCTCTCTCTCTCTCCCTCTCTCTCTCCCTCCCTCTCTCCCTCCCTCTCTCTCCCCACCTCTCTCTCTCTCCGCCCCCTCTCTCTCCGCCCCCTCTCTCTCTCCCTCTCTCTCCCTCTCTCTCTCTCTCCGCCCCCTCTCTCTCTCCGCCCCCTCTCTCTCCGCCCCCTCTATCTCTCCGCCCCGTGTTTAGTTCTTGTTCTGGTCGTGACGCTGCTTCATCATCCCATTCCCCAGTGTTATCTATTTTGTGCCGTTTTCTTCAATCCCGTTATGTGTGCCATCTTCGATAGTTTTGTACATGTCTGTTTTAAAAACGCTTTT
>JACEFZ010001242.1:0-91963 GCA_014155875.1 Cepaea nemoralis
AATTTAAAATTTAAAACCATTTTTCTTTTTGGATTTCTGGTTTTAGGTTATGGTTTCTTTGGGGGCTTTTTTTTAAATTAAAAAACTGTATTGGGTATATGGTGCTGGTATTAGTTTTAACTGTAAATATACAGATTGTGTGATGGTGTTAGTTGTAACTGTAAATATACAGTATTGGGTATATGGTACTGGTGTTATTTGTAATTGTAAATACCGTATTGGTGCTAGGGTGCTGGTATTAGTTATAACTGTAAATAAACAGTATATTGTGTTGGTGTTAGATGTAGCTGTAAATTAACAGTATTGGTTCTGTGTTATTTGTAGTTAAATAAAGTACATGATGTTGGTGATAGTTGCAACTGTAAATATACAGAAGTGGGTTATGGTGTTAGCTCTAACTGTAAATATACAGTAATGGATGTTGTGTTAGTTGTATCTTTAAATATACAGTATTGGGTGCTAGTGTTAGTTGTAACTGTAAATATACAGTAGTTATATCAGGATCTCCCAAACAGATCTGACGTGTCTTCATCAACGACGCCTGGCAATTACGGCCAGGTGCGCCTGTGAGCGGTAATAACTGCGCAGTAATGAGAAGGGTCAGTTGTGGAACGCGTGGCAGCACGGAGTCCACGCAGGGAGGCAACCCGACCACCGAGGATTCACTGCGCGTTAGAGCAGACGGGCTCGGACTGTGATAGAGGACAGATGGTGGATGGAATGTGTGCTCGTATAGCTTGTGTGAGTGAACGCCACTAGAGAGAACGCCTGGTTAAGTATAGATGACTGTGCGCCTGGTGTGGTGTATTGTAAATGTATATTGATGCATGAAATGTATATATATATATATATATATATTGATTGTATAATGGCATCACCATGTTGGTTGTACGATGCCTGTAGTGTTTGCAGAAAGTGAGAAGTGCGAATAAAGAGTGTAACATTGTATTCGCCGTGTGTCACGTATAGTCATTCTGTGACAGTGTTTGTATCACATCCGTAGTTATTACGAGCCTGTGTGATTGCGAATGCAAGATCCTGACAGGTGTGAACGTGGGGTGAACGTTGGTGCTTTCATCCGACTTAGAAAAAGGTGTATCATCCAGTTTTCGTGAACCAATCATTAAATAAGTGGGAACGTAGGTGTGTACCATCGGATTGTTGAACGATTGTGTCAATGATAACTAGTCATATAAAGACGAATGAAATCGCGTGAAAAGTTCCGAGAAGCAAGAAAGTATTGGTAAGGAAGTGACATTGAAAGTGAGAGATGAACGGACGACATAACGACTAACAAATATACTCTACAGCATACAAAACTACAAAACTTAGCTGACAACGCGTATACCACACAAACATACATATTCTAATATTTTTCTTGTCCAAAAGGCACAAGTTTTTGTATCATCCTAAAGTTTAATCGAGTATAGATCATTTTTGGCTGTAAAGAGCAAGCGGCCATTCTCTGGTACAGTGTTCCAGCATACTCCAGAATTCAAATTCACTTGAGTATTCATTTATTTTCATATATACTTTTGTGTGTGGGTCCAGGCACGAGCTGTACCTTTGATAAATATTGTACATATTATTGTATCTACTAACACCAGATAATTATTTTGTTATACATTGATTGTAACTAAATTAGTTGATCATGTCTACATTGGACGATTTCATCGAATCTGGTGTAAAATTAAAATTAACTGGTGATGAGTTAACTAAGTGGAGTGATGCAAAATATACAGAATATATCCTATTACAGGAGAAAGTCAGGGAACGTGAAGATAGAGCTGCCGAAATAGATCTGAAAATGGCAGAGTTAACGGCCAAAACCAAACAGGCAGAATTAGATGCTAAAAAGCAGAAACAGAGGCCGAGATAAGAAAAGCTGAAATCTATGCCCAAATCAAAATAGAAAAACTTGAAATGCAGCTGAAAATTAAACAGCTGGAAGCTGAAACATCAGCAGATAAACAATCTAAGAAGTTAGAAAGGCAAGAAAAAGAGAATCAGTACAAAAAGTACCAAGGGATCGTCAAAAATTTCACTACGGGCGATTGCATAGCAGCCTTCACCCAAAATTTTTAAACGATAATGGAGCATTATCAGATCCCAGAGACATAATGGAATATTATTTATATCAGAAGCATTGGAACCTCTCAAAGTGATAGAGACCATTCCCAAAGATCTTAGGAAAGACTATCATTACATAAAGGCCAAAATTATGGCACACTTCCTGTTAGATGAAGCAGGCTACATATAACAGTTTAGTAAACTAGCTCCAAAACCTACACAAACTTTCTCTGACTACGTTTCAGTAGTGCAGGATGTGTTCAGTAAATGGTTGTCATCAGCTAAGGTTCATAACAACTTTGATAAGTTAAAAGATTTGATTCTCAGAGATAAAATCATCTCATCTCTACCACCACCATTTTCTAAATTTCTGCAAGAATGTGAGTGCGAGAGTGTGCAACAGATAGAAAGACGCGGTTCGGCTTATTTTACAGCCAACAAGCATTGTTTCACTAGTGTATTAACTGACACAGAGTTTGTAGCAGCTGCTACCTATGATAGAACAAAGTCAGGTACCTACAACAAACAGAAACCATTTAAGCAATCTGTAAATAAGAACTATCAATGCAGATATTGCAGTCTTCTACATAATGAAAGAGATATGTGCGACAGACACCCAGATTACCTCACATACTTGCAAAACTATATAGACAGAAAGAGCTACAAACGATTAACCAAATGTTTCCTTTGTAAAGCATATGGCCACTGGCGACATGCGTGTAAAGGTAAACAAATGACCAGAAAGGCTAATGCAGCCATGTTCGATAGCTCTTCCTCAGATGAGGAACAAGTAGAAAACCATCCAGTAAATGCAGCAGAGGCCATTGATGTTTTCCATCTGGACAAATGCACCACATGCAATCAATTTCACGAAGATGGCTTATTAACATGCAGCTATGCAATATCTATTGCCAATGAAGAAGCCAATTTGGTAATAAACTCTAAAGGTAAACTTTACATCCATCAAGGTTTTGTAAATGGCAAATCAGCCACAGTTTTACGTGATAGCGAGTGTACTCCTATTGGTTTAAAAAGAGACTTTATCTTACCTTCAGACTATAAGGCAAACATGTTACATGCAGAACTTTCTCAGGTAACATCGAGAAATACCCACTTGCATAGGCATATATTGACACCCCATTCCTCACAAGCAAGGTTAAATGCGCAGCATTGTCAAACCCATGTTGTGACATAATTGTGGGTAACCTTCCTGAAGTAAATGATATGCCGCATGATAGTGTAACATATTCTGCTGAATGCATTGTTGACAATGTAATATCATCGTCGAATGAATGTATGTTTGCAAATGCATTAACATTTGATGAATGTATTGTTCCAAATGTAACATCATAGTGTCACGTTTCTGATGTATCAAATGCAGTAACTAGATCTGCTGCAAATGAGCAAGATCAAAGTAAACAGACTGAGGCTTTATAAATGTTAAGCCCAATCATATTGCCTCTCAATACTATGAGAGAAAATTTCATAAAAGCCCAAAGCGCCGATGTATCTTTGCACGAATATTTTAATTTGATAGGCCAAAAGCCAAAAATTACAAACAATGCTAGATGGCACTTTGATCTCAAAGGTGGTATTCTTACACGGTATTACACCAAAGATGCCAACACCACTGAACAAACGGTGTTCCAACCGAACACCGCAGAAAAGCATTGCAACTAGCACATGACATACCCGTTGCAGGGCATATGGCTTATTCAAAAACGAGAGCAATAATACTTACCCAGTTCTACTGGCCTAAATTCTGCAATGACACCAAATTATATTGCAGAACGTGTGACATCTGCCAAAAGCGTGTGAAAAAGGGTAATCACCCGAAAGTAGAGCTACAGATAACAGGTCTAGCAAGTAGACCCTTTGAAAAAATATCCGTAGATATCGTAGGTCCTGTAAACCATATTACATCTAGAGGTAATAGGTTCATAATAACGAACATTGATCTATGTAGTAGGTGGTCTGAGGCAATTCCATTAAAGAATATAACATCTAAGGATGTAATGGAACTTTTTTTCCGCATTTTTTCAAGTGCAGGGTTTCCTGATACCATTCTGTCAGATCGGGGAAGTCAGTTTATTGCTGCAGCCACTCAAGCCTTTACTAGAATGTTTGGGTAAAGCAGTGCTTTAATAGCCCATATCACCCTCATTCAACGGGATTTGTAGAAAAATTGAACGAGGATCTCAAACATATGCTAGCTAAAGTTACACAGGAACATCCAGAAGATTGGGATACTTATCTACCTGCCATTCTTTTCGCGTATCGCGAAGTACCTCATTCCAGTACAGGTTTCTCACCATTTGAACTTGTTTATGAAGCCAAACCATGCGGCCCATTACCTATGTACCACTCTATGTTAACTCAAAGTGTAAATGAATATCAACCATTGTCATCATATGAACATGTAACATCATTGCGAGATAGAATTATGAAATCTAGCATTTTAGCTAAAGACGCATTGAAACAATCTGGTGCTAGTTACAGACAAAATGCAAATAAAGGAAACAGGACAATAACACTTACACCTGGACAAGACGTACTATTACTGTTGCCAAGTGACAGACACTTACTTACGTACTCATGGCAAATACCGTTTAAAGTACTGAGACAAATCTCGACAGTGGACTACGAGATCGCAATAAACAACAAACACAAAATCTTCCACATTAACATGTTAAAACCGTACTACAACAGAGACGGCGACCAAGACGACACAGCAGTAAGCACAACGATAGTGGACCACATAGACGCTGACGATACAGACGAAATACCGGTTCCATCACTTGACACGACAGACACTCTACAGGACATCAAAATAAATCTTCATCTATCTCAGACAGAGACCGAAGGTTGCAGACAACTGGTACAAGACTACAGTAGTATATTCTCCAACCATCCAGGACAGACAGACTTAGTACATCATCACATCATTCTGACATCCAACACACCAATAAAGAGCAGACCATACTCCATACCCATACACTACAAAGACAAGTTACATCAAGAAATTCTAGAACTGGAGAAGAATCATATCATCAGAAGTTCACAATCACATTTTTCTTCACCGATAATTATTGTCAAAAAGAAGGACAACTCTATTTGTCTCTGTGTTGACTATAGGAAACTCAACAGTATCGCACAGTTAGATTTAGAACCAATGACTAACTGTGAAGACCTATTTACGGAACTGACAGACGCAAGATACTTTACAAATCTCAATAACTGTGTGACTGCAAATGCAAGATCCTGACAGTTGGTGCTGGTGTTAGTTGTATCTGTAAATATACAGTAGTTGGTGCTGGTGTTAGTTGTATCTGTAAATATACAGTACTGGATGCTGATATTGTTATTTGTAACTATGAATATGCAGTATTGGGTGCAGGTGTTAGTTGTAACTGGAAATATACAGTAGTGGGTGCTGATTTTAGTTGTAACTGTAAATATACAGTAGTGGGTGTATGTTGCTGGTGTTAGTTGTAACTGTAAATATACAGCAGTTGGTGCTGATGTTAGTTGTATCTGTAAATATACAGTATTGTCTGATGATAGTATTATTTGTAACTATGAATATGCAGTATTGGGTGCAGGAGTTAGTTGTAACTGTAAATATACAGTATATGGTGCTGGTGTTGGTTGTATCTGTAAATATACAGATTGGGTGAAAGAGTTAGTTGTAACTGTGTTTGTTATTGTTTGTCCATCAAGAATGATGATGACCATTCATTTCATCCAGTGGGGTTGTAAGTATGGAGCTGTGAGTTCTAAGATGGCTGATAAGGCCTATTTTGGCTCGAAGTGTTCTTTGACGATGTGGACAAAGAATGCTTGACGTTTGTGGAGGGGGATTTCCTGCAGTGGTTTTTCTGCCTTGCCTTTTCTTCACAGCTCTTGCAGTCCTGGTTGCCTCACACGTGACTGCACCTTTGTGTAATGATGCACGCCACGAATTTCAGTTTCTGACTGCAATCTCCCAGGTGTCATGATGAATTACAAAAGCATTCAGTGAGATTTTCAGAGTGTCTTTAAAGCGTTTCCTCTGGCCGCCTTGGGAGCGTTTACCACAACGCAACTCGCTGTAAAATAATTCGTTTACGGAACCTGTGATCTGGCATGCGAGTTAAGTGACCAGCCCAGAGAATCTGATTCTTCATTAGTAGAGTATGGACACTGGGCATGGACGCTCTTTCCTGGACTTCAGTGTCTGGGATCTTGTCTTGTCATTTAATCTTTAGTAGCTTCCTAAGCCAGACTGTGTGGAAGTGATTTAATTTCCTAGCGTGTCGCTGATAAACAGTCCAGGTTTCACAAGCATATAGCAGTGTGGATAATACAACTGCTTTGTAGACTTTCAGCTTTGTTTGCAGGCTTATTCCATTTCTGTCCCATACATTCTTGTACAGTCTGCCAAAGGCCGCGCTGGCCTTGGAGATTCTTGCATTCACTTCGTCATCAATTGTGGCAGCTTGTGACACAGTGCTGCCAAGATAGGTGAATTTGTCCACAACACTTAGTCTATGACCATTCACTTTGATATTCGGCACAGTGTGATTATTCCCTGGAGCTGGCTGGTACATAACTACAGTCTTCTCCAAGTTGATATTGAGCCCAAAGTTGGCACAGGCATGTGAGAAAGCTGAAACATTGTGTTGCATGTCTGCCTCTGAGTTGGCATATAGAGCGCAATCATCAGCAAACAGGAGCTCTCTGACAGTGTTGCTGTTAATTTTTGTTTTAGCTTTCAGCCTTCTGAGATTGAATAACTTTTCATCCATGCGGTAGTTGATGTCTATTTCAATGTCGTTGTTCTCGAAGGCATTCGCCAACATAGCTGAAAACATGAGGCTGAACAGTGTTGGTGCCAGGACAGAATCTTGCTTCACCCCATTGGTGACAGGAAAGGGCTCAGACAGTTCGCCATTTTCCTGTACTCTTGCCTGCATACCATCATGAAATAGCCGCATTATTGGAAACACTTTCGTGGACAGCCATATTTTGCCATAATCTTCTTCAGTCCTTCTCTGCTGACTGCATCAAAAAGACTTGGTAAGTCAATGAAAGTGGAGAACGTTTCGCAGTTCTGTTCCGGATATTTCTCTTGCAGCTGCCTTGCAGCGAAAATCATGTCAACAGTTCCTCGTTCTTTTCTGAAGCCACATTGACTCTCAGGAAGGTGACTTTGATAGAGATGGGCCGTGAAGGAATTGAGAAGAATTCTGGCGAGTATCTTCCCTGCAATTAAAAGCAAGGAGATGACTCGGTGGTTGTCACAGGATTGGCAGTTTCCTTTACGTTTGTAAAGGTGGACTACTGACGCGTCCTTGAAATCTCGTGGCATGGTCTCGTTCACCCATATGTTTGTAAAGACTTGGTGAAGCTGCTCTTCGTTGGATGAAGAATGACTTGCGCGATGAATTGGATTAAAGTGAGGAAGAGTTGCACAATTCGTCGACCTCAGTCTCTCGCCTGAGTCCATCTGAGTCCAGTAGCAAGAAAAGTCAAGACGACTGGAAACGAATACAGGTGCAGTGGATTACCAGGGTGCTCCACGTTCCTGGCTTACGCTGTTGTAGTCACTATACATATTAGTAGTAATGGTGACAGGGTCAGTTGTTGTTAGAGCCGTATTAGACATTGTCATATTAGCAATATCAGTAGTAATATCTCTCCACACTGATGTGATTTACGGAGACACGGACAGTCCCACTCTCTCCACACTGATGTGCTTAATGGAGACACAGACAGTCTCACTCTATCCAAACTGATGTGTTTGGCGGAGACAGAAACAATCTCACTGTCTCCACACTGATGTGATTGACGGAGACATCGACAGTCAGATCTGCCACGAATGTAATGATCTTCATGATCTCATCTCTAGGGTAAACAGGTGGGAGGTTATCTGTGATCGTGTCAATGGCAAAGCAATTCTGGTGAACTCGATTCTTCTGATAGGGTCATAATGACTGATGCTATATTTCAGTTGTCTGAGGCTATATTCCAGTTGTATGAGGTTATCTTTCAGTTGTCTGAGAATGTCTTTCAGATTTTGTGGGTCATCTTCCCCTCGCATGAGGCTATTTTTCTGTCGTCTTAGGCTAACTTTCAGTTGTCTGAGGCTATCTTTCGAATGTCTGAGGCTATCTTTCAGTGTTCTGGGGCTATCTTCCAGGTGTCTGAGGTTATCTTCAAGTTCTCTGCGACTATCTTCTAGTTGTCTGGGACAATCTTCCATTTTTCTGAGGTTATCTTCCAGTTGTCTTGGGCTAACTTTGAGTTGTCTGAAGCTATCTTTCAGTTGTCTGAGGCTATCTTCCAGTTGTCTGAGGCTTTCTTTAAATTGTCTGAGACTATCTTCCAGTTGTCTGAGGCTATATTACACTTCTATGAGACTATCTTCCAGTTGTCTGAGGCTATATTCCATTTCTCTGAGGCTATCCTTCGGTTGTCTGGGACTATCTTTCAGTTGTTTGAGGCTATCTTTGATTTGTATGAGGTAATATTCCAGTTTTATGAGGCTCACTTTCAGTTCTCCGACAGACAACAAATCGTGTCCTTCAACAACGGTCTACCAAGACCCATACAGCTTAATATTGGTGTGCCTCAGGGCTCAATACTAGGTCCGCTGCTTTTTGCAGTTTATATTAATGATCTTCCTTTATATATCAATACAACTTGTGATCTCTTTGCAGACGACTGTACTATATATACTAGTCAAGAAAACCGTAATGAATTAGATAATTCTTTACAAAAGGGACTTGATAATCTTACTAGATGGAGGAATGAAAACCGCATGCAAATTAACATCGACAAAACCAAATCCATGCTAATAACGACCAGTCAAAAACTACAGACACTAGCCATAACTGGAGCACCGCTCGAACTCCGCATGGACACGTTACCTATAGTTAATGTGAATAAACATACAACACTAGGTCTTTTAATTGACAGCCATTTGAGCTAGAGCTCTCATGTTCACGTTCTTACCAAGAAAATAGAACAAAAAGTTTACCAACATGCTAAAATTCAGCACTTCCTGGACGAAAGCACACGAAAAATATTCTATACATGCTATATCCAATCACATCTCGATTACCGTTCCACAGTTTGGGATGGTTGGGACAGTTTGCCCTAAATCTAATTTAAAACGACTATGTTCTCTACAAAACCGCACTATTCGTCTGGTTTCTAGCATAAAGCACGTTGAACGTAATAATTTATACAGTTATCTAAGACTACTACCACTACGAAAGCGCTTTCTTTTTAACAAACCAAATTAGTGAATAAAATTATATCTCAAAATACCCCAGAGTATCTTCTGCCGCTGATTCAATCTAATGCAATGAACAGCAGGCACCTAAATTTGTTACATGTCCCAAAACCTAGATTGGACCTATACAAAACATGTTTCGCCTATTCTGGTGCTCACTTATGGAATGATCTTCCTCCAGATCTGAAAACTCCAATGAGTCCCTACACATTTAACCGAAAACTCTTTCAATACTTAATCCACTCATCATAATTGTTTAACTATAACTGTTCACTATATATGTGTGTACGTGTGGGGGGGGGGGGGGGGGGGGGGAGAGGGGGGGGGAGGGAGAGAAAGTGCGTGTCAGATAGAGCGAGAGAGTAAATATGTGTGTGCGCACGTGCATGCGTGTGTGTGGAGAGAGTGATTGAGCGAGAAATGGAATGTGTCAGTGCATGCATCCGTACGTGTATGTGTGAGAGTTATTGAGGGAGTGTGTGCGTGCGTACGTTCATGCGTATGTGTATGTGTGAGAGAGTGTGATTGAGAGAGTGAGTGTGTGTGTGAATTATTGTGTGTGAGAGAGAGTGAGTAAGTGAGTGAATGAGTGAGGAGTGAAGGAGTGAGATAGTGAGTGTGTGTTAGTGAGTGAATGAGTGTTAGTGTGTGTGTGCGTGAGAGAGAGAGAGAGAGAGAGAGAGAGAGAGAGAGAGAGAGAGAGAGAGAGAGTAAAAGAGTGAGTGCGAAAGGGTAAGTGAAACATTGAGTGATAGCGTGAGAGTGTGTGTCTGTCTGTGTATGAGTGAGAGAGAAAGAGTAAGAGAGTTAAAGATAAAGTGATTGATGATGGACAGAGTGAATGAATGGGGGAAATAGTGAGTGAGAGAGAGAGAGAGAGAGAGAGAGAGTGAGCGAGAGAGAGAGAGAGAGAGAGAGAGAGAGAGAGTGAGACAGTAGGAGAGTTGATGTGTTAGTGTGTGTATGTGTGTGAGCGCACATGCGTGTGAGTGTGTGTATATGAAAGAATACAGAGAGAGAGAGAGAGAGAGAGAGAGAGAGAGAGAGAGAGAGAGAGAGAGAGACAGAGAGAGAGAGTTGAGCAGACTCATGTCATGTAACACGCATGTTATGTAACACGCGAATCCATATGTTTGTGTATTCTCATATGTCATATTATCAGTTGAATACCATTTGATTTTATCATGTATAATAGAAACTTATGTACATTACTGTAGTTTGATTGAGAGAGTCAGTGAGTGTGAATGAGAGACAGAATGAGTGAGCGTGAGAGTGAATGTGTGTGTGTGTGTGTGTGTGTGTGTGTGTGTGTCCATAAGGCCAGTATAAATTTCTGTTGTTGATTGTTACGTGCATTGATTTTAATTGGGTGACAGAAAGTTGAGGGCTTGTTATTGCAAACAGTGGAACACCTGCCGGACATCAACAAAGTCACGTGCACAATGTAAGGTTGTTTGGAAAACCATGATTGGCAGCTTGGTATCGAAACCCTTTGTTGGAACTCTACAGTAACTCTCTAGATTGTTTTGGATGTCAAAACCAGTGATGACAAATCTAACATTGATGGTGCCAGGGTGGGGGGGGGGGGGTGGATCCCTGACAGGGGATGATCTGCCCAATGTGCCACCTGTGTGGGCATAAAGGATAACGTCACGTGGCCAACTTTGGGAGTTTGCCATATAAACCCGAGTTGGGGCCAACTAGGGGGACTTAAAAATGTGGCTCTAGGCGGGAGTGCAATGGCACTGCAGTGCTTAGTGGAAATAATGTCTACCGTGTGTTAATTAGTGACTTAATTTTACACGTGCCTATCATGGCAGATGTAGATATGATTGATAGGACTGCAGTAGTGCCATTTAAGGTATAACCTATTATAACATTTACAGTAGCAACTACAGCAAACACAATGTTTAAAAACGACTATATCAAAGACATTTAAAGTAGCACCTACAACAAACATAGCATTTAATAACAGCTATAACAACATTTGAAGTAACAACTACAGCAAATAAAATGTTTAATAACAGCTACAAAACATTTAAAGTAACACATACAGCAAACATAATGTTTAATAACAGCTGTAAAAACAACATTTAAATGAACAACAAATGAAAACATAATGATTAATAGACTACACAAGAACACCATTAAAACTAACAACTATAGGAAACATACTGATTAATAACAACCACACCATTAACATTTAAAGTAACAAATACAGCAAACACAATGTTTAATAACAGCTACAACAACATTTAAAGTAGCAAATACAGCAAATATAATATTTAGTAACAGCTACAACAACATTTAAAGTAACATCTACCCAAACATTATGTTTAATAACATCTATAACAACATTTAAAATAACAACTAAATGTTTTGCATATCCTTTACAGGATATCGCTGTCAACATCAGCATCTTTCAGCTGACTGTTGATGTCTTGGCAAGATTACGCTCAGTAGTTTGCCATTGTTTTCTGTGCGACCGGCTCCATACTCTCATAAGTCACTGGCGTGACTCGAATCGCTTCCAGTTCTCGTGCGCTCACGTCAACCACGAGAGTATTCGGATTTACGGAGAAAGCTGCAAACTCCCCGGCCAGGGAGACGGCTAAAGTAACAACTACAGCAAATATAATGCTCAATAACAGCTACAACAAGAACAGTTAAAGTAACAACTACAGCAAACATAATGTTTAATAACAGTTACAAAAACCCATTTAGTGAATCAATTACAACACAGTCATGTCGTATAAGAAACAATGACAAACCTTGAACCCAATGAGGAGATCGGTGACCTGTAGAGGAAGAAACAGTCTACATTAGATTATTAACGAAGAGTTTATTTGTAAACATATCGTCTACTTCATGTTTACAGAATGTTTTATTTGTCGTCTAGTTCTTGTTTAAGCAACAGTGTGTCTAACATGTCGTCAAGTTCATATGTCAATGTTACTTCTACATAAACGTGCAGGGATCCCCAGTCAGTGTGTTTTTGTTGTTTGTCATCAAGAATGGTGATGACCATTCATTTCACCCAGTATGAAGCCGTGAGTTCTAAGATGGCTGATACGGCCTACTTTGGCTCGTATTGTTCTTTGACAATGTGGCCAAAGAATGCTTTGACGTTTCCCGAGGATGATTTTCTGCAGTGGTTTTTCTATCCAGCCTATTCTTCACAGCTTTTGCAGTCCTGGTTTCCTCACACGGGACTGCACCCTTGCGTAATGATGTACGCCACGAATTTCGGTTTCTGGCTGCAGTCTCCCAGGTGTCATGATGAATTGCAAAAGCTTTCAGTGAGATCTTCAGAGTATCATTAAAGCGTTTCCACTGGCCGCCTTGGGAGCGTTTACTACAATGAAACTCGCTGTAAAAAATTCGTTTAGGGAGCCTGTGATCTGGAATGAGAGTTAAATGACTGTCACGTGATTGTCATGAGTTAACCAGATAATGATAATACCGAAGTTTGCTTGGCGTATATTTTCTAGGCCACAACAGTCGTACTAACAGAGCAAACACAGCTGCACGGGTTACATCGGGTCAGCAAATATACACATTTGGTGGTGAGTTAGAGGAGTCCATACACCGCATTTGCAGTTCATAAACAGTTAGAATCACATATAATTGCCCGCTCAGGATATGGAATAGTCCCGTCTGTCATCTATAGTTCCGGACATCAGACGGAATAGTGGTTTTGACTGTCACCACATGACAGAAAGTTGAGGGCTTGTTATTGGAAACAGTGGAACACCTGCCGGACATCAACAACGTCACGTGCACAATGTAAGGTTGTTTGGAAAACCATGATTGGCAGCTTGGTATCGAAACCCTTTGTTGGAACTCTACAGTAACTCTCTAGATTGTTTTGGATGTCAAAACCAGTGATGACAAATCTAACATTGATGGAGCCAGGGGGGGGGGTGGATCCCTGACAGGGGATGATCTGCCCAATGTGCCACCTGTGTGGGCATAAAGGATAACATCACGTGGCCAACTTTGGGAGTTTGCCATATAAACCCGAGTTGGGGCCAACTAGGGGGACTTGAAAATGTGGCTCTAGGCGGGAGTGCAATGGCACTGCAGTGCTTAGTGGAAATAATGTCTACCGTGTGTTAATTAGTGACTTAATTTTACACGTGCCTATCATGGCAGATGTAGATATGATTGATAGGACTGCAGTAGTGCCATTTAAGGTATAACCTATTATAACATTTACAGTAGCAACTACAGCAAACACAATGTTTAAAAACGACTATATCAAAGACATTTAAAGTAGCACCTACAACAAACATAGCATTTAATAACAGCTGTAACAACATTTGAAGTAACAACTACAGCAAATAAAATGTTTAATAACAGCTACAAAAACATTTAAAGTAACACATACAGCAAACATAATGTTTAATAACAGCTGTAAAAACAACATTTAAATGAACAACAAATGAAAACATAATGATTAATAGACTACACAAGAACACCATTAAAACTAACAACTATAGGAAACATACTGATTAATAACAACCACACCATTAACATTTAAAGTAACAAATACAGCAAACACAATGTTTAATAACAGCTACAACAACATTTAAAGTAGCAAATACAGCAAATATAATATTTAGTAACAGCTACAACAACATTTAAAGTAACATCTACCCAAACATTATGTTTAATAACATCTATAACAACATTTAAAATAACAACTAAATGTTTTGCATATCCTTTACAGGATATCGCTGTCAACATCAGCATCTTTCAGCTGACTTTTGATGTCTTGGCAAGATTACGCTCAGTAGTTTGCCATTGCTTTCTGTGCGACCGGCTCCATACTCTCATAAGTCACTGGCGTGACTCGAATTGCTTCCAGTTCTCGTGCGCTCACGTCAACCACGAGAGTATTCGGATTTACTGAGAAAGCTGCAAACTCCCAGGCCAGGGAGACGGCTAAAGTAACAACTACAGCAAATATAATGCTCAATAACAGCTACAACAAGAACAGTTAAAGTAACAACTACATCAAACATAATGTCTAATAACATATATAACAACAACATTTAAAGTAACAACTACAGCAAACATAATGTTTAATAACAGTTACAAAAACCCATTTAGTGAATCAATTACAACACAGTCATGTCGTATAAGAAACAATGACAAACCTAGAATCAATTGAAGAGTTCGGTGACCTGTAGAGGAAGAAACAGTCTACATTAGATTATTAACGAAGAGTTTATTTGTAAACATATCGTCTACTTCATGTTTACAGAATGTTTTATTTGTCGTCTAGTTCTTGTTTAAGCAACAGTGTGTCTAACATGTCGTCAAGTTCATATGTCAATGTTACTTCTACATAAACGTGCAGGGATCCCCAGTCAGTGTGTTTTTGTTGTTTGTTATCAAGAATGGTGATGACCATTCATTTCACCCAGTATGAAGCCGTGAGTTCTAAGATGGCTGATACGGCCTACTTTGGCTCGTATTGTTCTTTGACAATGTGGCCAAAGAATGCTTTGACGTTTCCCGAGGATGATTTTCTGCAGTGGTTTTTCTATCCAGCCTATTCTTCACAGCTTTTGCAGTCCTGGTTTCCTCACACGGGACTGCACCCTTGCGTAATGATGTACGCCACGAATTTCGGTTTCTGGCTGCAGTCTCCCAGGTGTCATGATGAATTGCAAAAGCTTTCAGTGAGATCTTCAGAGTATCATTAAAGCGTTTCCACTGGCCGCCTTGGGAGCGTTTACTACAATGAAACTCGCTGTAAAAAATTCGTTTAGGGAGCCTGTGATCTGGAATGAGAGTTAAATGACTGTCACGAGATTGCCATGAGTTAATCAGATAATGATAATACCGAAGTTTGCTTGGCGTATATTTTCTAGGCCACAACAGTCGTACTAACAGAGTAAACACAGCTGCACGGGTTACATCGGGTCAGCAAATATACACATTTGGTGGTGAGTTAGAGGAGTCCATACACCGCGTTGGCAGTTCATAAACAGTTAGAATCATATATAATTGCCCGCTCAGGATATGGAATAGTCCCATCTGTCATCTATAGTTCCGGACATCAGACGGAATGGCGGTTTTGACTGTCACCACATGACAGAAAGTTGAGGGCTTGTTATTGGAAACAGTGGAACACCTGCCGGACATCAACAACGTCACGTGCACAATGTAATGTTGTTTGGAAAACCATGATTGGCAGCTTGGTATCGAAACCCTTTGTTGGAACTCTACAGTAACTCTCTAGATTGTTTTGGATGTCAAAACCAGTGATTACAAATCTAACATTGATGGAGCCAGGGGGGGGGGGTGGATCCCTGACAGGGGATGATCTGCCCAATGTGCCACCTGTGTGGGCATAAAGGATAACATCACGTGGCCAACTTTGGGAGTTTGCCATATAAACCCGAGTTGGGGCCAACTAGGGGGACTTGAAAATGTGGCTCTAGGCGGGAGTGCAATGGCACTGCAGTGCTTAGTGGAAATAATGTCTACCGTGTGTTAATTAGTGACTTAATTTTACACGTGCCTATCATGGCAGATGTAGATATGATTGATAGGACTGCAGTAGTGCCATTTAAGGTATAACCTATTATAATATTAGTTCTAATTAATTTAGGCAGTAGCCGTGTTAGACTAGAGTGTGAGGATAAGCTATGCTAGTTAAGAATAGAGTAGTGTAGTGGTGATAAGTTATGCTAGTTAAGAATAGAGTAGTGTAGTGGTGATAAGTTATGCTAGTTAAGAATAGAGTAATGATGGATAATTGGGAGACGGGGAAATTGCCCGCTGGGGTTTTGCACTCTGTATTGGTCTTTCCTTGTCATAGCCTGATTCGGCCCTAGGTGGGTAGCTAATCTGCTCTATGACAGAGTTTAGTTAGCTAAAGATCACTGAGCAAGGCAATAGGCTTACACTCAGCCGGTAGTATCAGTGACTAGTACTATCACCAGATGTGTTGTTTCTATCCTAGGTTCCCTACCAGATCCGAGGAAACTCAACAAGGTTTTAGGAAAGGTTCAAATCCCATTCGGAAGAACACCAGTTGAACAGTCAATAAAGTTACGTACAGAACGTAACTAAAGCTAGAAGGAAGATGATTCACCAAAGAGGGGTGATGATTGTTGATGCACCACACAGCATCAGACAGTAGTAACTAACCGAGAACATTAATTATAATAGTTACATAGTGTGATATAATCTCGTGTAATAGAACACAAGACATGATACTTGAGGCTAGATAGACACGAGTGAAGATCAAGTACATTAACAATTAACATTAATAACTGTATACACACTACAAAGGACTTGTGCATTCTTTAGGAACGATAGGAACGTACATTGTGTAGGGGCAACCGGTCCATGATTAACTGTTATTACCACCGGTGTCTATTTTGGATGATCATGAAATGGGATTACCAGAGGTCTACAGAGGCAAGTCAGTATCCGGCAAGATGGTTTCGGCACTGGGTGAGATGTACCTGTTCTGACGTAACGTGCTGTGGTCTAGCCTTGCTAGGATGAGCTGACTGGGTTGTTGTCTGAGAGTCCGATTCTACACACTTTATAGAACACGACACACATTTTCTTCGCATACACGTCTCATATACGTTAAACGTTTCTTTTAATAAATTAATCTTTATTAATTTTTAGAAGCAAGAGTTGTTGAGTATGTTGCGTTGGGGAAGTATGAGAGGGGGCATAGTACGACAGTGAGAGAGTGATAGGAAAAGGTGTCCACGGGCTGATGGAGTGTGTTGGACGGAAGCTGGTGGATTCTCCAGTTTATTGATAAGGAAAAAAAATATTATAATGTGGGTGTTGACTCTCTTCACTCCAGGGACAACACTTTAAAGGAGGACACGACATTATTGGGGGCTCGTAAACGGAATCTTTGGACAGCGGGATCTCTCGTAAACGTGATCTTTGGACAGCGGGATCTCTCGTAAACGGAATCTTTGGACAGCGAGATCTCCTTCAAGCAGGAACCTTTGACAGTGGGATCCTCTGACAACGGGATCTTTTGACACGGGATCCTTAGTTATAAGAGGGAGATATCATATTGGAGAATCCAGCTAGAGTGAATGTGGATAGGGGTTAGGACAAATATCTTACCTGTTCACACTTCACACGTCTGCATAGGTCTGTGGTCCTGATTCTACTCTTGTCACTGAGTGAATGTGCTGTGTGTGGTAATATCTAGATTTATAGTACTTGTTCATATATCTGTATAGTAATTTGCAGTTATATTGTACTTGACCTGCTAGCTTACCTCTCTGTATAATGGCCACCCCTAAACTAACCACGTTAGAATTAAGGGCAAAGGGGGAAGACATGGGATTGGCGGGTTCTGCTCTAACGGATTACATACAGGAAGTGGAGAGAGAGTATCGTCAAGCAGAACGGGAAGATCGAAAGGCCGAGTTGGAATTGAGAAGGATGGAGTTGGAACAAGCAGCTATGAAATTGGAAGCTGAGCAAGCAGCTAATAAATTGGAAGCTGAGCAAGCAGCTAAGAAATTGGAAGCTGAGCAAGCAGCTAAGAAATTGGAAGCTGAGCAAGCAGCTAGGAAATTTGAAGCTGAGCAAGCAGCTAGGAAATTAGAAGCTGAACAGGAAGCACAGAAAAGGGAGCACGAGTACCGGATGAGGGAACTCGAGTTGAAGAGTCAATCTAAGGGAGAAACTGAGGGAGCAGTTGGAGGTTCTTCCATCCCAGGCTCAACACCAGCAGGTGGACATAGTTACCATGCTATGAAGATTCCTTTAGCGGTCTACGAGGAGGACAAAGAGAAGATTGACCAGTACCTTCAACGCTTCGAGGCTATGTCAGTTGCTATGGGTCTGGAGCGTAACAAATGGAATCTTAAGCTATCCCAGGGTTTACGCGGGATCGGCTACGAGGTTTATTCTCGCCTGCCACCAGGACATGAGAACAATTATGACGAGTTAAAGACGGCTCTGCTGAAACGATTCGAGGTTACGTCACATACCTACCGGAAAAAATTTCGAGCAGCGAAAAGAGAACCGGGGGAGTTGTTTGCCGCCTACAGTTTGCGTCTAAAATCTTATCTCCATAAGTGGATGGATTTGGCTGGGTTTGCACATGACTATGAGAGTCTGGAAGAACTCATGGTGGTCGACCAGCTGAAGAAGCAAATGTCTAAACCTCTCAGGACGTTCCTGGGAGAACAAGGAGCGGAACGTATTGACCTCGTGACTAAATTAGCAGAACGGTTCGTCGAGGTACATGGGGAGGCAGGGGAAAACCTTTCCACCAACACCAAATGTCAAGAGAATCATGAAAAGAAGAAAGCCAAAAACTCAGGAACCCAATAGTGGGAACCTTATGTGCAAAAATCAGAGGATAGTTCAGAGAAGAAGAAGGAGGGAAGCAAAACTTTCAATACTTAATCCACCCATTATAATTGTTTAACTATAACTTTTCACTATATATGTGTGTGCGTGTGGGAGAGAGAGAGAGAGAGAGAGAGAGAGAGAGAGAGAGAGAGAGAGAGAGAGAGAGAGAGAGAGAGAGAGAGAGGGGGGGGGGGGAGGGAGAGAAAGTGCGTGTCAGATAGAGCGAGAGAGTGAATATGAGTGTGCGCACATGCATGCGTGTGTGTGGAGAGAGTGATTGAGCGAGAAATGGAATGTGTCAGTGCATGCATCCGTACGTGTATGTGTGAGAGTTATTGAGGGAGTGTGTGCGTGCGTACGTTCATGCGTATGTGTATGTGTGAGAGAGTGTGATTGAGAGAGTGAGTGTGTGTGTGAATTATTGTGTGTGAGAGAGAGTAAGTGAGTGAATGAGTGAGGTGTGAATGAGTGAGATAGTGAGTGTGTGTTAGTGAGTGAATGAGTGTTAGTGTGTGTGTGTGCGTGAGAGAGAGAAAGAGAGAGAGAGAGAGAGAGAGAGAGAGAGAGAGAGAGAGAGAGAGAGAGAGAGAGAGAGAAAGAGTGAGTGCGCTAGGGTAAGTGAAACATTGAGTGATAGCGTGAGAGTGTGTGTCTGTCTGTGTATGAGTGAGAGAGAAAGAGTAAGAGAGTTAAAGATAAAGTGATTGATGATGGACAGAGTGAATGAATGGGGGAAATAGTGAGCGAGTGAGAGAGAGAGAGAGAGAGAGAGAGAGAGAGAGAGAGAGAGAGAGAGAGAGAGAGTGAGACATTAGGAGAGTTGATGTGTTAGTGTGTGTATGTGTGTGAGCGCACATGCGTGTAAGTGTGTGTATATGAAAGAATACAGAGAGAGAGAGAGAGAGAGAGAGAGAGAGAGAGAGAGAGAGAGAGAGAGAGAGAGAGAGAGTTGAGCAGACTCATGTCATGTAACACGCATGTTATGTAACAGGCGAATCCATATGTTTGTGTATTCTCATATGTCATATTATCAGTTGAATACCATTTGATTTTATCATGTACAATATAAACTTATGTACATTACTGTAGTTTGAGTGAGAGAGTCAGTGAGTGTGAATGAGAGACAGAATGAGTGAGCGTGAGAGTGAATGTGTGTGTGTGTGTGTTTCTGTGTGTATCTCTGTATGTGGGAGCACCACTATTTTTTTACGCCACACACTGTATATGTACACATTTTTCTCTATGTTTAACATTGCTATGAGACTGCTCACGACAATTGTCAGTGTATGTGTGTGAGTAGAGTGTGGGAGTTTGTTCATACTAGTTTCAATGCTCACGTGAGGCATTTTGTATGTGTCTAGGTGTAAGGATATGTGAGTGTGTGTGGAGGATGTGTGTGAGTGTGGAGATATGTGTGGGTGGGGAAAGTGTGGGTGGGGTATGCGTTTGGATGTGTGTGGGTGTTGGTGGGTAGTGATATTTGTGGGCGTTGGTGGGATGTGTGGATGGATGTGTGGGGGTAAAGTAGGGGTTTGGGAATGGGTGTGGGGGATGTGTTTCGGTGGGGGATATGTTTGGATGTGGGGAGATGTGTGAATGGTTTGGGGAAGTATGTGTGTGTGGCGGGGTTGTGTGGGTAGGGGATGCGTGTGGGTGGATTGGGGATGCAAGGGCTGTTAGGGAGAAGTGTATGGTTTGTGGGTTTGGGATATGTGTGCGGTGTGTTGGCGGGGGATGTGTGCACGGTGAATGGGTGGGCGGTATGTTTGTGGTGGTATGGGTGAGGATATGTGTGTCGGTGGGTCATAGTGTGTAGTGTTGGGGATGTGCGTGATGGGTGCGGGGATTGTGTAATCTTTCTGTTGTCTTATGTAATCTTCCCGTTGTCTGAGGCTATCGTCATGTTTACTGGGACTATCTTCCAGTTGTCTGATGGTATCATTCATTTGTCTGGGGCTGGGGCTATCTTCTAGTTTACTCAGGCTATCATCATAAAAACATAAGCAAGCTTCATAAGAAATGAGTCCAACTTCCAGTTGACTAAGGCTATCGTCCAGTTGACTGAGGCTATCGTACAGTTGACTAAGGCTATCTTAAAGTTGACTGAGGTTATCTTCCAATTGTCTGGGGCTTTCTTCCAGTTTTCTTAGGATATCTTCCAATTGTCTGGGGCTATCTTCCAAGTGTCTGGTACTATCTTTCATTTGACTGGGGATATCTTTCAGTTGCCGGAGACTATGTGTCAATTTTATGTTGTTATAGCCTGCCCCGAAAAGAATGCCTTCATTCATGATCAATTATTTTGAAAACTGTCTGTTGCATCGTTATGAAATTTTTCCTGCCGTCTTATATTTACCCCCACCCAAGGAATATGTCTTTGATAGGTACAAAAGCAACTTAAATCATGGAAAGCGGCGACATTTCTTTGATGTACTGGTGAAAAACTAGTGATTTCTCGCTAACAAACTTGTTTTACAGTAATGCCAATGTCCCCCGCCAGTTCGGATGACAAACACAAGGCGTATCCAGATTCGTATGGGAGTGGGTGCAATGTCTACTCTGCTGAGACGGAACATGATTACCTGTTTTGCACGACGAATATAGCTGTGAATGTCTCTGTAGTGGGCTTCCTTCTTAACGGTCAAGATTATGGTCCTCTTTTCATTGAAGTTTATAGAATGATTCGTATGTTCGTGTGTTGTCCCCTCATTTGACAACGTGTTTCTTCTCATGTTTCTTGTTATGCCACAATATGTCAGTTCCCACCGCAATATTACTCTTCGGTTGGTATTCAGTGCGTCTAGAGCTTTTTGTTTTTTCAATGTCAGTTGTTTGTCACCGTTGAGGGCTTACGGAATTGAAAATTCATCACTGTGGAATACAAACTGTTGCCATTAACAAGTTGTATTGTTTATGCCGATGCTGTAATGTTTAGGGCCTGCAATTCTTCTGAATATGTGGAGCAAAATATCCCAGTAGGTGTGCATGTGGATTAATGTCTGCGATCTGCCCAGACCTTAATCGGTGTCGGACGATTCCAGTAGGTTGATGACTGCTATCGGTTGCATAAAATTCAATCCATCCTTTCTCCAATAGTCATCTTCCTCTTTCAACACATGGTCCTCACATTTTTTCCAGCAACTTTTATCAATTTTTAATAGCGCGGTCTGAGTTAGTATCTTGACGTCAGACAATTTGAATAGATTGATTGATTGATTGATTCAGAAACCGACATCACAGCATTCGGGTCATTCCCATAAGCGCTCCGTCCCCATCCTCAGCAGCCAGCGAAGAGTTCCAACACCAATAATTCAATAGCAACCTGATTATATGTCCGTCTCGCCTTTCCTCTGAGCGTCGAGCGTTGTCCAGATCCCCTCCTCACTCCTCGCTGCCTCATTCTTGCCAGACTATGGTGATCCATTTGCTCCTCCGAGGTGTACACGTGCTCCCACAAGGCCGCAACCACGTCTGCCTTGTCATGCATCAATGCCGTAGGTATTTTGTCTTCTTGGGCAACTACATTGTGATATGATGCATTGTCCATAATTAGACAAGACGGTCTATCTAGGGATAGAAGCACTGTATTCTCGAGCCAATCGCTAAATACATTGCCATTCATCTCATTATGATAATCCCTATTGTCTGTATGCTTTGATACGAACACGAGTCCAACATTCTGTAGTAAACCATTTTGAGTACTACCAGCATGGGCTATAACGAAACGCTGTCCTTTACTACTGTGCACATATCGCGTTATCTTTCCGTCCACTGATTGCCATTTCTTTTCACTTGTGTTGTGCGCATTGATCCAGGTTTCATCCAAATACACTATGTCACAATTCTATTTGCGCATTTCCCATATTTCACTTAGGTGTGTGCTTCTCGTGGCTCCTAAATGCGGTTGCTCGCAAATGATATTTCTACCTCCCTTGTACTTTCTAATCGTGAAGCCTTAAATGAAAGGACCCACATTAATGACACACCTCTGAAGATACTGCGACACCACTGAACACCCCCCTCCCCCCTTTCACTTCCCAAGGCTCTTTTCGTAAGGCCAGTCCCGTGAACAACGTGAAAATTTACTACTGAACGCTCATGTTTCCTCGTGAAGTTGTAATACTTCTAATATTGTGCACTTCACCTCTGTCCTGTAAATTATATACCGCATATAAACAAACTTTGAAATCTGCTGTAAAAAAAAAAAAAAAAAAAATGTTTTTGTTGGGTGTCCATAATGATAAGGTTATATGCTAAATCTCATCATTTTCCTTCAGTTGGTTACAGATATGGAATTTTATATTAGGGCAAACAAAAGTAAAAACACTATACCTTCCCGTCCTCCTGTAAGACAACCATGAATCTTTAATAATAATATTACAGATGCAGTTTATTATCATCAGCTAATATATGTAACATAATCATAAATCACATGGTCATAAACTAATATACATAGATAAAATTCTCATAAATTACATGGTCATCAACTAATACGTGTATTACATATTCAGTAATAAGTATAACTATACCTACCATACGTGTAATACATGTTCAGTGACAAGTATAAATATACCTACCATGGATGTATTACATTTAGAATATCACAAACAACAAACCTCTACGACGAAATTTCGCATAAAGCATTTCATCTTGCTGCTTTTTGTATACTGTAAAGAAAGAAACATTCTGTCATCATTGATGCAATGTACAAGTTATCTGTAAACAGGTCTCACAATAATGTGTACAAAACAGTTTGTTTATAAACATTTGATCTAATTCATGTGAACACAAAATGTATGAATCAACACGCTTGCTAGTTCATACGTACACTGCTGTTTATCTATCATCATGTCTGCTAGGTTATGTGTATACTACAGTTACTCTATACACACGTCTGCTAGTTCACATGTACAATAAGGTTCCTCTATCTACATGTCGGCTATTTCTTATGTCTAAAAATCATAATGGGAAGACTTCGTAAGAAAATGGAAGAAGAAATTAACGTAGTTCAAGCTGGATTTAGACACGGAAGAGGAACAAGAGATCACATCATCAACATGCGTTTAATAATAGAGAACTTCATAGAATTTAATGTAAACCTATTCTCATGTTTTGTGGATAATTCAAAGGCATTTGACTGTGTAAATCATCAGAAACTTTGGGAAATTATGGGGAATATGGGCTTTCCATCACATGTAATACAACTCATGAGAATGCTCTATCTAGACCAACAAGCAGCGGTTAGAATAGATATACGAGACATCAGACTGGTTTGACATCAAGCAAGCAGTCCGTCAGGTATGTGTGCTGTCCCCTATTTGTTTAACCTGTACGATGAAAATATAATGCAACATGTAAGAGATGATATAAACAGGGAGTTAAATGATGCCCTAAATATTGGTGGTCATGACATACCAGAGATTTGGTATGCTGATGATACAGTATTACTATCCACAACACAGAATGGTATTAAAAAAACCTAATAGCCTCAACGCAATTTAATAGTGAAAATAAAAACTTATATCTTAACATAGCAAACACAAAGATAATGCATAAAGATAAAACTACTATGAAGAAAGAAATATTTGTTAATGAGGAAAAATTTGAGGTGGTGGAAAATTGTGAACATCTTGGATCATTGATTACCACCAACGGTGACACAATGAAAGACATGAAAAGACGACTATCAATTGCTAAAGACTAAAATAACTGAATAGGTTATGAAGTGGGACAGATAGAACCATGAAAAAAAAAAATAGATTTTTAAGAGCATATTCCGATGGTGAAGATTAAGTTCTCGACTCCCTGCCTGGTCGTACGATCTGTACCCAATCCTCTCCAGCTCTCCGACTGCCGTTTTCGTTTCCCGATTTCTCTACCTTTCCTCTCACGTGGCCTAATCCTCGCAATTCTATTGGCCCTTACGAATAACCGCCCCCGGTGTATCCTTTCCTCTGATCACCCATGACAATTTATCCTATCGTTGTTCTACAGTACTTTACTCAACCAGACTTTGCTTAACCAGACTCATGGCATATGCCCCCCGCAATTTCAAAAATGTTCTACATTTTTGGGTTCTTCCTTATCTCTACACTTGACATGAGTCAGCTTGTCGCACATGCCTGTCCCCTGGTCGCACATGTCTGTCTACTGCCTCATGCTTTAGAGCTTGCTTCTCAGTTGCCTTTAACTTCCCTCTGTGTTACGTTGATATCCTGCTATACCTTCACACAAATTATAATGTCGGACACGAATATCCGTCTATTCCCAAATAGACCTCGTGTGACCTCAACCCCCTTTGTGTTCGGCAAGTTGAGAACCAACCTACTATGAGTCTCAATGTCCCACCCCGGACATTCCCATAAGGTTCCTCATTTATACCTCGGTATAAGGAACTGACACCCTCCCCGGCCTTTAAGCCCTGGGTGCAGGAACGTGTGTATTGAAGACATATCAATTTCACACCTATTTTGTTTAAGCTCGTATCTTGCTTCTGAGTAGTCTATCTTACGACTGTGGACCTTCTTGGTGCGAGTACATATGACTCTTGTATTTATCTTGTCAACGTGTGTGTGAGGTCGGCTGCCATTAGTTACCTTTTGCTATGGTGTTCGCTTGTGCTCTATGGCTAGATATTCCCTTCACTTTCTTTTCTCTATTCGTTCCTGGTATCCTTACTAGTAACTTTCCCTTGTCGTGTTCCTAATACCATGACCCTTATGTACATCTACTACCATGCCAAAGTACTTCATGTTAAAATATTATATGTACAAAGTACTACCACTTGGTACTATTATCAATGGTACTACTAATAATCCTACTCCACTATCCCTGTATTCTTTCTTTCACTTTCACTTGCACTCTGTTCTCTCTCTCTCTCTCTCTCTCTCTCTCTCTCTCTCTCTCTCTCTCTCTCTCATTCTCACTCGTCCATTTCATTTTCCTCCCTTTTTTCATCTTCACTTGTGCTATGTTCTCTCTCTTTTATCCTCTCTCTTCATCCTTTCATCGTTTGTATTTCTCTATCTCTCTCTTTTTTTTTAAAAATAGTGTTTAATTTTTTTTTAAAAATGTACTCTGTCTCAAAACACGCATACCAGAACCTCAAATGTTCCATCTATGCCTGTACGCTTCCTGTATACCGTTGTGCAAGTATCCAGGTTGTGTTCAAATTGATTCTCATTCGCACACATTCCTACTCTCAGTCTTCTCGTCCCCTTTCTCTCACTTCACTGTCACTCCTCATATTCTTATGTTCTGTACCTGTTACCACAATCACATAAGTTTCTCCTACCAATTGTACATGTCTGTCTCTCCAATATACAATATTGTCATAAAACCTGAATACTATATAAAATTGGACTCACATGTAATTTTGTAAGTACTATTCTAACTTTCAATCGCACATCAATCATTATCAACTTTGTGCCATCAATATGTTTTACTAGTAGTTGTGTCTCAGTTAACTTCTTCTTCTTTTTCTTTTATGTTGTGGGAGTCCTCTGTGATGTATCGTGGTTTCAGACCCACTGTCAACCTTCCAGCTTTAGTAGATGTAGATTCTTATTTTTTTCTTTGCGATCATTTATCCGTTTCTACCGACATCTCATTTTATACGTTCTGTGTTACCATCAGGTAATATAGCACAATCAATAATGTTACAATTATTGTTACAATTACATGCATACTATTTATGAATATACATGGCATGATGATTATGATCGCAAGAATGTACTGATGTCTATGTATGTACTTATAAGACATTAACATGATGTTATTATTTCTATCTATATGTATTATGAGTTTTGTATATTGAATGATTGTGAATGTTATTAACTATTACTACTTTAGTTGGTTCTGGCTGGTATCTGTCTTCTCTGGCTGTATCATCTACCCTTCAGATTCTCAATCTTCACTTGCGTCTGTCTGGCTCAGCCTCTTCAGTCAGGTAGTGAGGTAACATCTTTAAGGTACCTTCGCCACTATCTCTTCTGCTCAGTCATTCATACCTCTTAACTATCTGAAATTAATAACAGCCTTGGGTGTATATATATATCCATACATACATATGCATATTTACATTCACAATTGCATATTATATTACCACAATCATATCAAATTTCCTACATTGACATGTTCTCATGGTCAGTACACCAACGTGCTAACCACTGGACCAGCCACCTTGTATGAACGCATGGTTTCCTAGATGATAGTATTACCGTATGCCATATTGTCCTACCGGGATTCTGTCCCTAATTCGACCAGATCATTTTATCATATAGTCTGTGTGACATTTCTTAGTTCATGTCATGGCTATCATTCACAGATCTCATATAAATATTTTAACCACACTATTACACATCTTTACCGTTTTTGCCTATGATGACTTTACCATATCATCATGTCACTTATATCAACATTATCATTATCAATGCATTCATTCTACTACAACAATTTTATCTATACCAATCACACACACATAGCCTTTATACACTATATACAGTATCTACAATATACATATCACAAGATAAGAGTTTCACGTAGAAACATGTGATGTCTCCTTAACATGTAGTATTGTACAATGATTTGCATCTTCTTGTGTAAGATATGTTGTTATTGATTTGAACTTATCTATTTCTTTTGTCTTTTCTTTCCTTTCCTCATCTGTTAACCCTATACTTTTCCAATACATATTCCAATTCCTTATTTTGATGTCTTGTGTTCGTTTATTTATTTGATCTTTTGGAATTTCCTCTTGTTGCCATTGTGCTAACAGAGCGTCTGTGTCATCGTACCGTATCTGTGGCCTCTTTGGGGGAGTTTCATTCTCCCAACAAGATTCTGTGTAGTCTGTAACATCTGTTTGTTTTATCTTCACCTTCTCTTTTGACCTTTCTTCTTGGCTGTTTTTCTTCTTGTATACGACCTCTTCGTCCTGTAACCTATACCCAGATACTGACCTATTCTCTTGTGCTGAACATGCTTGTTGTACCATTTGTTTTTCTCACATGGTAGCACATGTGTGAGTCAAGTATGGCATAAAATATTGTTTCACTGTTGCTGTGCTGTCGTTGAATTGTGGGCAATCCACTCTAAAGTTTTCAACCCCAAAGACTACCTTCTCCTTTTCGTACTCTGTTATGTCTGGCCTAAAACTTAATGTATTCCACGTCAGTTCTTGCTATGTCAACTGTCTTAGTTGTTCGCAATTATCAACTGATCCACGCCTGTCGTCCATGACTGTGTTGTTATCGTATATATCCCTGTATGGTCCCTATAATAGTATCACTTGTTTGTCCTTGATTTCTTCTATATTCTTCGTCTGTCTGGTAAATGTCTGTTCCTATGTCTGATGGGTCATCCTCTACTTTAATCTTAATGTCTTCTGTCGGGAATGTCCATGCCACATTGCAATCTGCTATTTCTAAGTTCTCTTTTTCCCATTTCTGTATGTCCTGGAGTGTGCACTCTTTGACCTATGGGATGTTGCCCAAGATTAGCTCTGTTGTGGGATGTGGTAACACTGCCGCTTTTACCCGCCCTTTGTAGTAAGGACAGTCAATGTCCGTCCCAGCTACTCTATACTGCTCTAACGCACCGCCAAATGTTCTGCACATCACTCTGTCGTCTGTATAGTCTTCTTCTCTTACAATCTTCCTGTCTACCCCCACAATTGAAGTCCCTGTGTCTCTAAACATTTTCACTGCAAAACCATTCACTAAGGCTCGTCGAACGTCAAGATTTCCGTTTGTTATGTATGCAGAGTTGGCTCCTGCATATACACTTTGTTGTCATTCCTGTCGCCCTGACTGTCATATATGTGTGTTGCATTCGTGTCTTGTTGTTCGTCCTCGTCGCTGCTAGACATGACGTATGCCATGTTGGTGTCTTCATTCAGTTTTCTCAGACTACACGTCCTTGCCAAGTGGCCATAGCTTCTACACATCCAGCATTTCAGACTGTCTCTTTAGTCCACATACCTATTGCTTCTTCTGACCGACATGTTTTTGAGGTATGACTTATACTCCGGATGTCGGTCGCAACGACCCGTGTTGGCGACCACAATATTTACATTCTCTTATTAGCCCAGTTAGAACTACGTCCGCTTGTCTCGGTGGGACTTGTGTATATCTATTCGTTGGTTGATATTTACTTCTGGGTCCATTTGATTGCCTTCGATCAGAGAATCTGGCAGCTGCTCCTACTATAAGTTCTCGCTGTGCACCCTCTGCAAAAATCTCCCTATGGGCATTATAATACGCCTCGCCCTTGGACTCCATGTCCGATATTGTGGAGCATTTATTTTCAAGCAGGAACGTTGCCATAGATTCTGGCACAGCTGAAATAATTTTATCTCTCAGCATTAGGTCTCTGAGCTTTTCAGTGTCGTTGCCTACCCTAGCTGCCTTCAGCCATTTGTCATATAGAGATTGGGTTTCGGCAACGAAATCCATGAAGGTTTGGTTCGACTTCGGAGTCAGCACTCTATACGCGGTCATAAGACCCGCCTCATCTAAACTGAAATGTGCCAAGACTTTTTCTTTGACATAGTTGTAATCAGTTCGCAGATGCTCCGAAATGACCTCTACTACCTTCAATGGTTCCAGGGCCAAATGCTTATGGAAGAGGATCGCCCACTCTTCAACTGGCACCTTGTAGTGGTTCATCAACACTTCGAAGTTGGTAACAAATGCAGAGATGGAATCCCCTTGTGCAAAGTTCCTGATGATACCTTGTTATCTTCGAATGGGGTCCAATGCTTTGGCTGCCAATTTAGTTTTCGCAACTTCCGTCTCTTTCTCCAGTTCTAGCATCTTTACTTTAACACTACCCTCTACATCATTGTCTTTCAATGTTAATTGTACTGCCCGTTTCTTTTTTTCGAAAGCTAGTGCTGCCTCTTGTGCTGCTATTTTTTTTCTCCTTCGAGCTCTGATTGCGCTGCTAATTTCTGCAGCTCAAGTTCCTTGGCTTCTTTAGCTGCCGCTTCTTGTGCTGCTAATTTCTTTTCTTCCAGTTCTGCTTGCGCTGATTATTTCTCCCTTTCAAACTCTCTGGCTGCTGCTCTATCTTCCCGCTCTTGCTTCTGATGTTAACTCACTTTATTCTCCGCCAATGTCATAAGCTCTTTTCTTGTGAAACCACACTTCTCCCCTAGAGCTATGAAGTCTGCCAAGGTAGACATGACTATCTGCTATCTATTAGTTTAACTATGTATATCCCTATCTGTACACGCAGTCAGTGTTATCGCTGATCATGTTTTGGTAACCTGTAACCTGTAACAAAAAAAGGTTAACTAACTAACATCCCTGTGGAAGAACAATCTAATTCATCAGGCTGATTGCACAATATTATCCAAAGGTGTCTGGTATCTCTCTGTAATTGAGCAGTACACATAGAAAATTAATTAGAATTAACTTGCCCTGTATATATCCAGCGATGATGTTTCCAGTGGCTTGATCCCGATGCTCGGTTCACTTCAGCTTGCTTCCGAGCTTGATACCAATCAGCGTGGCCGTCTCCGTTTCACTCACAAGTCGACAAGGATAACTTGGTCGTCATGTGCAGCTCCTCATCAGCGGTGTATATATCTCCTAGGGTACTACTCGCTGTCCTAGAACACATTTCTGGAACAGATACTAGTTTTGACATCATTAGTCTATGAAAGCACTATCATGCATGCAGCCCCCCAGAAGACTGCTTTACACTGTTATTTAATACACACAATCACTTTCCTGAGCTGTTGAATACCGCTCACTGCGAGGTACTTTCTTGTAAATAGTATTGCTAAGCTCAACCGTCCAATGCTCTACATCTAGCCATGGTTTTCTGTTCTCTGTAATTAATGTGCTTGTACTATTATCTTGTTGGTGTACATAGCCGTTATTGTTTATGGCTTATTGAAGAATCTGTAGCTGACAATACCTCTTGTTGACTACCATGCTAACCATTGCAACTTCACATAATTCGTGTCGGCGCACATCATTTGGTGTAATACTTTGAATCATTTGTAATAATCTGAAGCTAGCAATCCTTTACTGAGCTATTGACGCTGACTATCGCTCACTGTGGGTTCGATTGCCATTTGCCTCAATTTTGCCGAGTTCTTTTTAAGGACGTAGACCCCCAAAGTTGCCAACGAGCCCTTTCTGACCGTAACTAGGGGTATTGAGATGCGGCTACGTTGACACTCAGTATGAAATGCACACTGACACACTGTGAACATAACTCATTACCTCAGAGTGATAGAATGGCATCATGTATTGTTTCTATGCGACACAACCACTGGTATATTCAATGTTACATGTACACCCGCGACATTGGTTCACACACTTATTGTAGTACGTCCTACTATCCAGGCTATCTAATCAACTACAATGGGATAAACACAATTCTTTTAAACCCTACTTACAGTCCCGTTACACATGGCCGCTGGCGCCTACATTCACAGGCTGGCAACCTCTCCACACAGCACACCACTCGACTCCGTGCTGTAGAGTGAATATGTCCACCCGCCTGGTCGCGGCAACGCTGTTCTCAGCCATCGGTACACGCTTGAGATATCTAGCGCACACTCAGTTCCTTGCCGTCGATGTCTCTCGGTGTTTCATTCCGATGGTGAAGATTAAGTTCTCGGCTCCCTGCCTGGTCGTACGATCTGTACCCAACCCTCTCCAGCTCTCCGACTGCCGTCTTCGTTTCCCGCTTTCTCGACCTTTCCTCTCACGTGGCCTAATCCTCGCAATTCTATTGGCCCTTACGAATAACCGCCCCCGGTGTATCTTTTCTTCTGATCACTCATGACAATTTATCCTATCGTTGTTTTTCAGTACTTTACTCAACCAGACTTTACTTAACCAGACTCATGGCAATGTGGAATAAATATGATACAATTATATGCGACTATCTACCCCGAAGAACATAAATATTAAAAGGACTGTAACAGGCTATCTAAAATCTAAAGATCACAATAGAAAAAGACCAGATTATACATGTATGGACAGATGTGAAAAAAAAACTGTATGAGGATAACAGAGAGGAACAGTATGATATTAGATTTAATAATGAAGGACCGTCAATTTTGTAGGTGGAGGTTCGAAAAGTTCTTAAGCATATGCAAGCTTGCAAGGCCCCCGGTGCAGATAACATCACAACAGAATTGATTAAAACTTTAGAAGAATATGGACTAGATCAAGTCACCAGACTGGTGAACACATTATATGATACTGGAGATATACCTACTGAATTTTGTACCTCTGTATTTAATGCAATCGCAAAGAAATCAGGAGCCTTGGAATGTGACATTTATTATTATAATTATTAGTATAATGAGTCACATCACAAAGATTTTGCTACGAACTATCATGCAAAGAGTGAGGAAGAAAATACAACCTGAAATAGGGGAAGAACAATGTGAGTTATTAGTGCCATATAGCTACTTAAAAAAGCACACCTTGCATGGAACCAAAAGATAAACGCAAGGCGAACTACAGTGGACAGTATAGTGGACAGCGCACGACCACTAGGACGTCACGGCCACGTTCAGCGGACAACAGGAACTTGACAACAAAATAAAATATACATTGTGTGAATTCATAAGGAAACGGACGTGTTTGTGGTTTTCTAAGGCCGAAGTAATTTTGGTTATAAGAAATTGAAGGATGGCAGCGAACCTATTCTGAGCTACGAATATTTAACAACAGTTATTGAAAACGCCACGGATAAACGAACGACCGGCAACCTCTAGACGAATTGATTCGGCACAAATGATAACACCAGAGACAGATTGATTCAGCGAAGGAAATATTGTAGAGATGATAACGGTGAGGCAGAGGACATGCGAAGGTTAGAAAGTACTCGTAATAACTTAGGCCGCTCCCCGAATATCTCGGGACACTAAGACGTGTGCTATTACCTATATATGTAATTCCTGGACAACCAGAATAAATCTCACGTGTATTTCGTTTCACGCTGTGTCGACAATTTGTTCTCAAGTTATCTTTATTGCCTGTTGTCAATGAGCCAATGATACTATAATGTGAGTCAAGAAAATAAATAGGTTGCGCATCAGAAATAATCCAGCCACAAGATGTGCACGGAAAGGAAGTACACAACGGAAGCTAGTGAGACGCACCGTGCAACACACGCAGGAAATTATAACGCCCCACTTGAGCGCTGGATTGACCACATTTGAGAACACAGTGCAAACATTGCAAGTAACTTGTAAATATATCGTTGTTTCATGATGGCCTACGCAAGGTAAGAGGAACATTATAGTTTACCTCTTTTATCTGACACACACACCGAAATCGTACGTGCCAGACCTGAGAATTAATAAACAACATCAAAGACAGTTTAGTAACAAAGAAATAGCTGCACACTTACACATGCACCAATTGAAACATACCGGATAACGCAGCACTGGCTTAAAGATGACGGTATGGTGCTGAACATTTTAAAGAATGGAAAGTCATTCAAGAAACAGTGCTCATTTTGGAATCTCGAGCACAAACATTTACAACATAATTTATAGGAAGCAGTGGTACGTCCTGACACGGATTTTAGTAACCATTAGAGACCAAATTCAACATATTTCGGGTTGTTGCCACAAAGGAAGGTGTCTATGTTGTCCACTGGAATGTTTCCACTGCTCCATCATCGCCAAAGCACAGTGGTCGGACATTTGTTTCAGTCTCAGCAGAATACGATGCACATTGGTGATTATCAGAGAAGCTAATGATAATACGTGGAGAATCATCTGTCTCCAGGAGCTTTGTCGAACAGCGTCGATACGCCGCAGTACGACTCTGAACTTCAACATAGACGAGAAGAGAATTACTTTCAAGTAATACCAAACGACAAGATACTCTAGATTGTCACATCATACGATACTGGACGGGGACGATACACATCTCACAACAAAAAGCAACATACAGCCTGAAGCAGAACAGTCTACATTATAGCTACACTTTATAGCTACTGGCACCGCCATCGATTAACTTTACTACAGAGGTCGATGATAGGCGCTAGGCCTAGGGTGTCACAATTATAAAATAACTGCGCATATTGCTACCATTGCGACACAGACAGGAACAACGAGAATCAGCTCAGTTACCGAATCATCGTAGTATCTAATAAACAGATACCAACTGTATAATTCAACGCTACGAAACACGCCAACACCAGTCCATAAGGCCAGTATAAATTTCTGTTGTTGATTGTTACGTGCATTCTTTTTAATTGGGTGCAGCCGTACGATATATTGACTGATTAGCGATGACTAAGTTCGCACTAAATTAAAGTGGGTGGTTGGGAGGTCGCTCTTTTTGAACATAGTACGATCACGTCAGTATTTAAGAAGACGTTATATACCCACAATCGTCAGGTCGTCACTGAGTCGTAAGTTAATTTGTGGCAATCTCACGTGTTGTTGGTATTATATTGTGTTGTAGTAGTGTTACAGTGGTATTGTATGCGTAATTGAGGATCGATAGTTGGTCAATATTTTTGTCTTTTATCTATCCGAATATGTATTTACGTGGCTCGTCACTCGTCGTCTGTTAACTGTCTAGTGATATATATTCTTTATATTGCATATATTTTAACATACTATTTTCTGTGGTTTACATATTGTAGCAATTAGAGTAATTATATTGCAGTAAAATTGCCAAATTTGTTTTATTCAACTCTACATTGTTGATCTGTTGCGACTTTATATATTCTTTTTCCTACATTGATATTCCAAATTATATATAGTACCGGCTCTGCTCTTTAGACAACAGTGTTGTATACTGTCGATTTGTCTGCCTTTGCACTTCGCTATTATATTTCAGCTAGATAACTTAGTATACAGTTAGGACAATATGTCGTCACTTCAAGACTTCATGGACATAGGTGAGAAGTCTGGTTTGACTGGTTCAGACCTTAGGAATTGGGCAAAACAGGAGTTCAAGGAATTCCAGATGCAACAAAAAGAAGAGAATGAACTTCAAGCTGCACGAGAACGATAAGAAAGACAAGAGAGATTAGCTCTTAAAAAGAGTTAAAAGAAAACGAAATGGCAATCAAGCAAAATGAACTAGCTTTCGAACGTGAGAGGATAGCGGCTGAAAAAGAGAAATTAACTTTGGAAAAAGAGATGAAAGAAAAGCAACAAGCGGCAGAAACAGAAATGAAGACAAAACAACTAGCTGCAAAGACAGAAATGAAGGACAAACAACTAGCATTTAAGAAAGAAAATCTTATGGCCGAACAACTTCTTAAGGACAAGGAAGTTGAAGGTAATTTGAAAGTCAAGTCACTGGAAATGGATCGTGAAGCTGAGATGGAACGAGAAAGAATACAAGCAAAACATAATGATCCAGTGAAGAAATACCAAGGATTATTTCGCAACTTCCAACAAGGTGATTCCGTTAGTTCCTGGATTACTATTTTCGAAGTTTTGGTAAAATTCTTTAAGATTCCTGAACAGGACATACCTATTGTGTTCCATCGACACCTCGCATTGGAACCTTTGAAAGTGATAGAATTGATACCTGAAAACTTGCGAACCAACTACAAGTATATGCGAGATCGTGTTCTTGCACATTTAATTTGGACGAATCTGGGTTACGCAGGAAATTCAAAACACTTAAACCTAAGTCTAACCAAACTTTCCTTGACATTGTTTCTGAAACATCTTCTTGCTTTGATAAATGGCTGAAGGCAGCTGATATTGGGTCTTATTTCGATAAAATTCGGGATCTAATAATAAGAGACAAACTTTTGTCTGCCTTACCAGAAACTATGTCTATATTTCTACTTGAAAATAAGTGTCAGTCATTTAGTAAGATGGAATCGCGCAGTGAATTATTTTATACTACACATCGTGACATATTTGCCAACTGTGCACAACCAGAACTTGTTATAGGAGCGAGCGCCAGATTCCAGAAAGGCAATCGTAAGTTTAGAAAATTTACTAATAGGAATAGAAGTGGTCCATATCAATATTCCAATACAGAGGTAGACAGACCAAGAAAGGGGCACCTCACTCGATGCCAACACTGCAAGCTATCACACGGACATCTAGAAATGTGTGATCAACACCCTGGTTACGCAGATTACCTGAGAGATTTCACATCCAAGAAAAAAGTAAGTATGACTCCTACAAGAGGAGTATTAAATGTTTTTTTTTGTAGGGCGTATGGGCATACCAGTAGGTCTAGTCCTATGAATAATACTTAGAAGGAGGCAAGTACTGCAAATGTGTTTTCTAGTAGTAGCGATTACGATGATCTAGAGGACCACCACACAGCTATTATAGAGTCATACAACAACAGAACAGGTAAAGAAGGTCATGATGATGATGATGATGTAGCATGCGGTCAGAAAAGAACTATTATGTTCCACGAAGCGTGGGTTAATGGTTCACAAACAACCTGTTTTAGAGACACAGGATCTGATATTACAGGAGTTAGTCACAAACTAGTGAACAAAAACGACTTTACACATGATAACATTTGTTGCAGAACACTTGGGGGAACAATAGGAACGTACAAGACCGCATGGGTCAGCATAAAATGTCCATCTTATGAAGGTAGAATATGTGCAGTAGTACTACCAAACCAATGTGCTGTGTTAATAATTGGTAACATCCCTAATGTCAAAGATTACGTTCAAACTATAGAACACAAACCTGATGGGGCACTCACAAGAACCCAAGTGCACATGTCACAAGAAAAAGAAAATACACATATGGGAAAAAGAAGTACATTCACTAGTAATAAACTACATATGAAATCGGATATTGCAACTATATTTATTACCCAAATTCTGATTTGGCTTAAATCAACCTTATCACGGGTTACATGTACCATCACGAACACATTCTCACAAACGAAGGTATATGTTGATGACATTACGAATATGTACACAAGTATTGAGAAACATACTGAAAATATCTTCACACAAATAAATATACATATAACAAACATTTACTTACAAGTCGAGAAAATTTACACACAAGCCATTGATCGATATACATTGATCTTTATTTACTCTATAAACTTGGCTTATGTCTCGTGCAGATTGACAAAACAAAGTTGAAAAATTCAGATATAAGCATACATACAGTGAAGAAACAGCATAAGTATGTAAGAAAGAAAAAAGGAATAAAGAAGAAAAGAATGAGTTTGAGAATGAATGAAAATCTTAAGTAATCATATCAACACATATTTCACTACAGACACATTAGGGTCTTACAAAATAAGTTGTTCCTATTCTCACTGAGATGAAGCTATACTTTTCAGAATGGCACACTATCTCATATCTCTACACTTAGTCTTGAGAAAATATTTCGGTTCTCTATTCTTCAGATAATTGTTCTTAACTACATCTTTTTTATAGAACATTAATAATTTTATTAATATTATTTGATTCCAATATTTAGACTAGTTGAATCAGGGTATTATATTATATTTCTGAATTATTTTCTTAGAAGTCGTAAGCAAGACTATATTTATGGTCTGCAAGATTCTAGTTAATTATATTCTGAAAGATCTTCTTAGTCGATTGTAAATATATAGGTCTGAAATCTGCCAATATACTCCTGTGGGCTCATTCAAAGTAACATTGACAACTTGTCACGACACATTAATGCAGACTGAAGAATAAGTACAGAACTCTGGCGTCCTTGCATCAACACTTGTTTATTCGGGATCTATACAACAGCATGTACGCAATCACAGACGTCTCTGTTCCAGTTTGGAGGAAGGCAGAGAACGTCCTATTAATTATTGTGATTGTCGACATAAATAGTAATTCAGTTCCAAATGCTGATGGCAATCGTTACAGGGGTGCACATGATTCTAAAGTCACACACGATGAGTTACTCTTAATTCCTATAACAACTTACTTACGTCCTTGGTGTGGACGACTGGCCCTTGATGCATGATAGCTGTCTCAACCGCTAGGCATACTTTCTGAAACTTCTTTGCTGTTTAATATGACAGAAATCTCTTTTCCGTCCTTACAAGTTTTACACCGCTGGCTTGACTACCATCGTGACGTTTTTCACCATGACGTCACCTCCCAATATTCACGTGGGATTCCCGAGATGACAACCTCGCCTACTTTCACTTTCGTTTTCCGTGTCTTAACGTTGAATTCTATTCAACCTGTCTGCGTGTTCCATCTTCAACCTCGATGTTATGGAGCATGTTTCTATTTCCTCATTACTACTAATTCAGCTCGTTCTTATTGACAGTTGCTACGTGGCAAAAGCCGTCGACATGTACTGTTTATATTGGCCTGCCACTACTAGCAATCCAGTTTACAAGTGGTACTTGAATATCATGTTGTAATACAACACTCATTGGACGATCAGACGAACGACAAAAGTGACTCAAAGTAACCTGCTTCGAGGTGACGATGCTGCAGTAGACCGTCTCAGATGAAGTTTCCAATTCTGTAGTGGATGTTTGTTTTGGAGATGGTAAGTAAGCGAGATGTTAGAACCATAGTAGGCAAACAATTTATCACAATGAACGCAATAAACCTTTTCAGCATTTTCAATATTTCCACCAGTCAGTACTTTAAAATCAAAATGTTCATGTAATCGTTTAGAAATTTGTTTATATTTCTCCGCTTCCATGTTGTTACATTTAGATGTCCAGTTCATTTGTATAAGTGATGGGAGAAAAGTTTTTGATTAATGGTAAAAAAAAAATTAATCGTTAATAACAATTAAAGATTAATCGATTAAGTAATCGATCATTTCCGCAGCACTAATAGTAACAGCACAACAACATTTACAGTAGCAACTACAGCAAACACAATGTATAATAACGACTATATCAAAGACAGTTAAAGTAGCACCTACAACAAACATAGCATTTGATAACAGCTACAACATTTGAAGTAATAACTACAGCAAACAAAATGTTTAATAACAGCTATAACAACATTTGAAGTAACAACTACAGCAAATAAAATGTTTAATAACAGCTACAAAACCATTTAAAGTAACACATACAGCAAACATAATGTTTAATAACAGCTGTAAAAACAACATTTAAATGAACAACAAATGAAAACATAATGATTAATAGACTACACAAGAACACCATTAAAACTAACAACTATAGGAAACATACTGATTAATAACAACCACACCATTAACATTTAAAGTAACAAATACAGCAAACACAATGTTTAATAACAGCTACAACAACATTTAAAGTAGCAAATACAGCAAATATAATATTTAGTAACAGCTGCAACAACATTTAAAGTAACATCTAAACAAACATTATGTTTAATAACATCTATAACAACATTTAAAATAACAACTAAATGTTTTGCATATCCTTTACAGGATATCGCTGTCAACATCAGCATCTTTCAGCTGACTGTTGATGTCTTGGCAAGATTACGCTCAGTAGTTTGCCATTGCTTTCTGTGCGACCGGCTCTATACTCTCATAAGTCACTGGCGTGACTCGAATCGCTTCCAGTTCTCGTGCGCTCACGTCAACCACGAGAGTATTCGGATTTACGGAGAAAGTTGCAAACTCCCCGGCCAGGGAGACGGCTAAAGTAACAACTACAGCAAATATAATGTTCAATAACAGCTACAACAAGAACAGTTAAAGTAACAACTACATCAAACATATATGTCTAATAACATATATAACAACAACATTTAAAGTAACAAATACAGCAAACATAATGTTTAATAACAGTTACAAAAACCCATTTAGTGAATCAATTACAACACAGTCATGTCGTACAAGAAACAATGACAAACCTTGAACCCAAAGAGGAGATCGGTGACCTGTAGAGGAAGAAACAGTCTACATTAGATTATTAACGAAGAGTTTATTTGTAAACATATCGTCTACTTCATGTTTACAGAATGTTTTATTTGTCGTCTAGTTCTTGTTTAAGCAACAGTGTGTCTAACATGTCGTCAAGTTCATATGTCAATGTTACTTCTACATAAACGTGCAGGGATCCCCAGTCAGTGTGTTTTTGTTGTTTGTCATCAAGAATGGTGATGACCATTCATTTCACCCAGTAGGGTTGAAAGTATGAAGCCGTGAGTTCTAAGATGGCTGATACGGCCTACTTTGGCTCGTATTGTTCTTTGACAATGTGGGCAAAGAATGCTTTGACGTTTCCCCCGGAGGATTTTCTGCAGTGGTTTTTCTATCCAGCCTTTTCTTCACATCTTTTGCAGTCCTGGTTTCCTCACACGGGACTGCACCCTTGCGTAATGATGTACGCCACGAATTTCGGTTTCTGGCTGCAGTCTCCCAAGTGTCATGATGAATTGCAAAAGCTTTCAGTGAGATCTTCAGAGTATCATTAAAGCGTTTCCTCTGGCCGCCTTGGGAGCGTTTACTACAATGACACTCGCTGTAAAAAATTCGTTTAGGGAGCCTGTGATCTGGAATGAGAGTTAAATGACCATCCCAGCGAATCTGATTCTTCATCAGTAGAGTTTGGATACTGGGCATGGACGCTCTTTCTAGGACTTCAGTGTCTGGGTTCCTGTCTTGCCATTAATCTTCAATAGCTTCCTAAGGCAGACTTGTGGAAGTGGTTTAATTTCCTAGGGTGTTGCTGACAAACAGTCCAGGTTTCACAAGCATATAGCAGTGTGGATAATACAACTGCTTTGTAGACTTTCAGCTTTGTTTGCAGGCTTATTTCATTTCTGTCCCATACATTCTTGTACTGTTTGCCAAAGGCCACGCTGGCCTTGGAGATTCTTGCATTCACTTCGTCATTAATTGTGGCAGCTTGTGACTCAGTGCTGCCAAGATAGGTGAATTTATCCACAACACTTAGTCAATGACCATTCACTTTGATGTTCGGCACAGTGTGATTATTCCCTGGAGCTGGCTGGTACATAACTACAGACTTCTCCAAGCTGATATTGAGCCCAAAGTTGGCACAGGTATATGAGAAAGCTGAAACATCGTGTTGCATGTCTGAGTTGTTATATAGAACACAATCATCAGCAAACAGGAGCTATCTGACGGTGTAGCTGGTAATTTTTTTTAGCTTTCAGCCTTCTGAGTTTGAGTAACTTTCCATCCATGTGGTACTCTGTCACAGGACCACTGTCGTTAACGATAAGATGACAAAATAAACAGAGACAGTCTGTATTCACAGCTACAATTATTTGTTACTAGTGGATAAACACTCACATCGGATCAAAGGAAACTACAAGTCTTTGAGAGTTCCCTAGGAAACAAGAAATATTTCGGCATTGTTTGATGTATCGTCGTTCAAGAGAAAAAGCCTGTTGTGTTAGTTGTAAGAGGAGAGACAACTATTCTTGTGAAGTTAGGGACGGATTGTCTGCCCCTGGAGACACATGTTGTTGACAGGAGAATGACGTCACTAGGACAATCCCAGTCTGTTGAAAACAAACTTGTGCGGACAGTGTGAAGAATGTGATTTAACTAGACTGACGTTTTAGCTGGCTCTGTTCTAATATTGAAAAGAATCTCGTATGCTCGGTATCAATTAACATTGAGGAACATGTGTCTTTCATGGCAAAGTGTAGATTCAATTCAGAATTGAGCCAGGAATCATAAGGTATTTAGAGATAGCATTTATTTGTAATTAATGTAGAACAGTCTAGTGATAAATAGAGTGTAGGACTTTAACATAGGTTGTTGCGTTGTGGTTAGGTATTCAAGGAGTGTCGGTGACAGTAGGTAGTCGCATTGTTAAAATTAACCAGTGTGAGAAATCAATTAGCTCAGCTAGTTGGAAATAGTGAAGTGGGATGATATTTAGAAGGACTGAGGATGGTTGGGGAATGGGGGAAATGTCCAATGGTGGGATCTTCCAGTGGGGGTCTACTGGGGTTCTGCACTTTACATTTGGTCTTTCCTTGTCTTACCCTAATTCATACCGATGTGATGAGCTCCTCTGCTCCATGACAGAGTTTGGTTCACTGTTATATCTGAGTGAGGCCGTTGGCCTACACTCATCTAATAGGGGTCAGTAGCAGGTTGCTCTCACCAGGTGTGTTATCTCTTTCACAGGTTTCCCTCAGAAATATGAAGAAAAGAAGCTGAAACATCACTGTTAAAAGTATGGATGATTCAATGAAGAACGTTTTATTCAGCCGCTTTTACACTGAGCCCATGATCAGGAGGATCTGAAGTGAACATGGCTCTGTTGGGCAGAAACCTATATTTATATAACAACATTTTCTTTGTGATAGAGTTCACTATGATTGCGGGAAAACATTTTCCTCACCACATGTACTATGAACACTACGGGTTTTAGAAGGAACACTGAACACAACATAGTCCTAAACTAGTAGATTCCTGTGGAATTGAACTCTTTACTTTGCGATCGTGAAAACTTTAGGACAATTAGTAATAAACAATTGTGTTACACGGGACAGTGATACATATTTTCACGATACGAGGATTGATGAATATTAGAACTGTAGAGACATTTAATAACTGTGTGTATGATAGATTCAGAATCAGTATTGGACTGTATTCAATTTTGATGATCATGACTCAAGATTATCAGGGAACCACCGGAGGAAGTCAACATCTGGCAGGAGGGACACATCGTTTGGTGAGGTCTTTTGTGCTGAACTATAATGGTGTTGTGTAGTCCTTACCGGGATGATCAGACGTTACTCCTGAACTGTTCGGTCTGATTCTGCAGACACACTAGAGTATACGACATACATTCTACTCATACACTTCTCACATACATACACTTTTCTTCATTAAATGTATGTGTTATTAATTTTGGAAGCTAGAGTTGTTTAGTATGGTGTTTTGGGGAAGTGTGAGAGGGGGCATGAGCCAGTGGTGAGAGAGAGAGAGAGAGCGAGAAAGAGGTATCCATAGACTGAAGGAGTGTGGTGGACGGAATCTGGTGTTGATTCCTCTCACTCCAGGGACGACACTATAAAGGAATACACGACATAGTCGATGTCTATTCCAGTGTCGTTGTTCTCGAAGTCATTCATCAACATGGCTGAAAACATGAGGCTAAACAGTGTTGGTTCCAGGACACATCCTTGCTTCACTACATTGGTGACAGGAAAGGGATCAGACAGTTCACCAGTTTCCTGTACTCTTGCCTGCATGCCATCATGAAATAGAAGCACTATTTAGAAAAACTTTCGTGGACAGCCATATTTTGCCATAATCGTCCACAGTCCTTCTCTGCTGGCTGTATCAAAAGCCTTGGTAAGGTCGATGAAAGTGGATAAGATTTCGAAGTTATGTTCCTGATATTTCTCTTGCAGCTGCCTTGCAGCGAAAATCATGTCAAAAGTTCCTCGTTCTTTTCTGAAGCCACATTGACTCTCGGGAAGAAGACCTTGATCGAGATGGGCCATGAGGCGAATGAGAAGAATTCTGGCGAGTATCTTCCCGGCAATTGAGAGCAAGGAGATGCCTAGGTGGTTGTCCCAGGACTTGCGGTTTGCTTTACGTTTGTAAAGGTGGAATATTGACGTGTCCTTGAAATCTTGTGGCATGGTCTCGTTCACCCATATATTTGCAAAGATTTGGTGAAGCTGCTCGGTTAGGACCGGCCTACCTGCCTTGTATATCTCTGCTGGGACGGGGTCAGGAAAGTTGCTGGATGGCTTTGTTTACTTCTACTACGGTTGGCAGGTCGTCAAGTATATCATTAATCGGAACTTGAGGAAGGTAGTTGATGGTTTTATCATCGAAGAAGGAAGTTGCATTTAAGATGTTGCTGAAATGCTCTGCCCAGCGTTGAATGATTTCTTTCTTATCGGTGACCAGTGTTCCCCCATCAGCACTGAGGAGAGGAATTATGCCTGGTGATATAGGACCATAGACCGCTTTCAGTGAGTAATAGCAGTTTTTCATATCATGTGTGTCAGCAAAGCCTTGAATTTCATCAGCCAGGAGTTCCGCATGTGCCGAAGTTTCTGCGGCACCACTCTCTGAATGTTCTTGAAGGCATTTTTTAAAATGTTGATTTCGGTCATTTACAATGTGCCTTGAGGAGAACATGTTTCTTGGCTTTGATGTCTTCGGAATCTTCATCAAAACAGTCTTTATGCTTTTTTTGGGGGGGGGGGGGTGTAGACCAGGATATCCATAGAAGTGTTGTAAATTATGTCCTTTAGGGCCACCCACGCTGTTTCCGCATCCTGTTTAGCTGCAGCATTGGGCTTTAGGTGGTCTTCAAGCAAATTTTCAAACAACAGCTACATTGTTATTGCTGTTTAGGCGGGTGACATATGTTTATTTTTTATTTTTACCCCATGAGACCGCCGTGGTGATTTGATGTGTATATTTATTTTCGACATAATGAGACGATGGTCTCTCCAACATTCGGTACCACACATGGATTTAGTCACCTGAACGTCTTGTCTGTCACTCCTCCTGACGATGACATAGTCAATGAGGTGCCAGTGTTTCGAGCGAGGGTGCATCCACGATGTCCTATTTCTCATGGAAAGAGGGAAAATTATGTTGGTAATCAGGAGATCATGTTCGTCACATGTCTAAAGGAGGAGGAGGAGTCCATTGCTGTTACAATTTCCGAATCCGTGCTTTCCAATAATGCCACTCCAAGAGGTGGTGTCTGTGCCTACTCCGGCATTGAAATCCCTAAGGAGTATAAGTTTGTCTCCTTTGGGAACAGATGTTAATACATTGTGCAGGTCTCCATAGAACTTGTTCTTGACATCATCTTTATTGGTCATGGTTGGTGCGTATGCGCTCACGATGGTTGCATGCTTCCTTCCATTCAGCAGGGGCAACTTAATGGTCAAAAGCCTGTCGTTTATAGCCTTCGGAAATGCGGCTAGTTTGTCAACCAGGGCCGACTTAATGGCAAATCCGACACCGGACTGGCGTGTTTCCTCTCTTTTCCTTCCACTCCAGAAGAATGTGTTTTCGTAGACTTAGATGGATAGGACATGTTAGGAGGATGGATGATGGTAGAATACCAAAGGACATCATTTTTGGTGAAATACATATGGGTAAAAGAACTCAGGGTCGGCCTCTACTACGATACAAAGATGTGTGTAAGAGGGACATGATTGATGCAGGCATTGATAATGCACATTGGGAGCAAATCGCCGCTGAACGTGTTGCATGGAGGGCAAACATCAGAAATGGAATAAAGACAAAGGAGAAAATTATTGCAGATAAGTCACACACCGAGCATGTGAGACGTAAGATGGTGCATGCTGGTGGAAATGACCACGTGTTCACATGCACCCACTGTGAACGAACATTTACAGCGCGAATTTACCTTATCAGTCACATTCGCTACAGCCATGGATAAAAGTTATGCCTGTTTGAAGCACAAACTATCGTCTGTCAAGACGGCAAGGTGCAAGGTGCCAATGTATCTCGACCGCAGTATAGGGTACCCATCAACGGCGGCTAGCTGGTTAAGTAATGATGGACCAGACAATTTTTAGGGCACCTTTTCTAGCCCCTTCCTCATGCTATGGAGATGAGCAGTGTGCTCCTATAGAGGGCTGCTCAGTCGCCCAGCGTTTGCCGAATCCCACTGCTTCTCTGATCAGTAGAAGAGGACCATATGGCCTGAGCCGCCTGTGTGCTGGTCTGCGACTATGGCTGCCAACGTGCCCATGACTGCCGCTTTTCCCATCGCCACAGGGCTTGAGGGTGACATATGAAGTTGGATGAAGAATGACTTGCACGATGAATCTGATTAAAGTGAGGAAGAGTTGCGCAATTCGTCGACCTCACTCTCGCCTGAGTCCATCTGAGTCCAGTGGCAAGACAAGTCTGGAGACAATACTGGAGATGAATACAGGTGCAATGGATGACCAGGGCGCTTTACATGCCTTGCCGTGCTCATTTATTCCCACAACGCTTTGCAGCTTCTACATAAACCTGCTGGGATCTCCAGTCAGTGTTACTTCTACATAGACCTGCAGGGATCCTCAGTCAGTGTTACTTTTACATAAACCTGCAGGGATCACTCACACAGAAGAATGACTGACCTGGTCACTGACGTGTTGTTCTGAACAAAAGAGTGAGTAGATATTCATTTGTGTTTTAATTACATGACACAGGGTTGAAAAAAATAGAACGCTTGGCACAGCTGACTGGGCAAGTTGTACATCTGTTATAGATGATTAAATATGAATATGTTATACTTATGTCATACATGACTAATCACATCATACTTCTCTTATTAGGTGGTTGGACAAATATACCATATCGATTGGTGCTTAAACAGTGTCTACTTCTATCGTAGTTAACTGGAAAAGCTTTACTTCTGTCATGGTTAACTGATAAAGTTATACTTCTGTCATACTTTACTGAGCAAAGTATTTTTATGCCATAGTTAACTGAACAAGGTATACTTCTGTCATTGTTATCTAAACAAGTTATTAACAATCATGTTTAACTAAACAAGATATACGACATTTGGAATAATGAATAGAAAAATGTATGTTTATGTTACTGTTAAATCTGTTGGTCAAGGGTTTAGAATGCACGCCCCACACATCGAAGGACGTGTAGTAGATCCTCAGCAAGCCTTGTTGTTTGTTCTAACTGAGGTTTAAAAAAACCATAGGTCTACACAAATTCATTTAGAACAACAACTGTAATAGGGGTGCCAGAAAAGAATATATAGTTATAGCCATGTTGTCGTGTGACGCGTTTATTCTTCGGGAGACGCTGTTTAGTGTTTTCCTGTGGATTATGTGGTGTTAATTTTGTATTCGTTTATTGGAAGTGTTGAAAAGAAGCCATGGAAGGCAGGTGGTGGATAAAACTTTGAGGGCAGCCGACAGATATTTGTTGGTTAAGGTCTCAAGTTTCGCGACGGCAGGCAGAGGATCTCTTTCGAGAGACAATGGTTGCGGTCACCAGGCTAGCATGGTCACTGCCATGGAGGAAAGCTATGGCAAACTACCTCTTTAAAAGTGCCTAGTACATTATGATTCGCCTAAATACTGATCATCGCAAGACAAGGAAAGAAACATTAAAATTAGAAAGATGGAATGTTAGGACGTTAAACGACGACGAACAATTAGAGAACATGAAACAAGAAATGGAAAGAGAAAAAATTAATATTTTAGGGATGTTCGAAACGAGATGGACAGGAGCAGGCATCAAGATAGATGAAGATTTTAAGATTATTTATTCTGGAGGTGAAGATAGACAAAGGGGAGTGGCAATTAATTTGGACCGGAAAACATCAAAATCTGTTCAAGGATATTGGGCCGTATCGGACAGAGTTCTACTAGTTAAATTAAGTGGCAGACCTGTTAGCATAAATGTTATTCAAGTATATGCCCCAACAGGAAAATCCAGTGAAGATAGTGAAGATGAATTTTATAATGACATTGAGTCTGCCTTAAAGAAATGTAACAATTCAGAAATAAACATCATAATAGGGGACTTCAATGCAAAAGTAGGAAATCAAGGTGATAGATACACAGTAGGAAACTACGGTTTAGGACAGAGAAATGAAAGAGGACACAGATTCGCAGAATCGTAGAGTGGGCAAAAGAACAGGAAATGATTGTAGGAAACATCCGGTTTTAGCAACACCCTAGAAGATTATGGACATGGAGGAGTACTGATAACAGGATTAGAAACCAGATTGACTACATTCTGATTAGCAGAAGATTTAGAAACGCGCTAACCATAGCAAAAACAGTTCCCAGTGCCTATTGTTATAGTGACCACAAATTACTTACAGGAACATTGAGGATACAGTTTAAGAAAGTCAAGTATATAACAGGAAACACTAAATATGATTTGTGTACATTGAGTAACGACAAGAAAATACAACACAAATTCAACATAGAAGTACAGAACAGATTTGATATATTGTCTGATCTAGAGATCCTATTCCACGATGTGGATGATCAATGGGAAATGTTGAAGAATTCAATCAGTTTGGCTGCAGAAACAACTATTCCAAAATTAAAGAAGGTGGGTCGTAATAAATGGATGACTGAAGACATTTTACACCTAATGGAAACAAGAAGACTCAACAAAAATAATTCTGCCAAATATGAAGAAATTCACAGACAAGTCAGAATATTATGTAAGGAGGCAAAAGAAGCATGGCTTGAGAAAAAGTGCGTAGAAATTGAAAAAGCAACACAACAGTCAAAATACCAAATTAGTGCACAAAAGAATTCAGGAACCTACTAATAAAAGAACAAGTACATCAACAGGCTGTCTAAAAACTAAAGATGGCAAGATCATAATAGAAAAAGATCAGTTTATACATGTATGGACAGATTATGTGAACAACTTTTATGAGGATAACAGAGAGGAACAGTATAATATTAGGTTTAATAATGAAGGACCGCCAATTTCGAAGATGGGGGTTTGAATTGTTCTTAAGCATATGAAAGCTGGCAAGGCCCCCGGTACAGATAACATCACCACAGAAATTATTAAAGCTTTAGAAGAATATGGACTAGATCAAGTCACCAGACTGCTGAACACATTATATGATACTGGAGATATACCTTCTGAATTATGTAACTCTGTATTTATTGCAATTCCAAAGATATCAGGAGCCTTGGAATGTGATCAACATAGAACAATTAGTATAATGAGTCACATCACAAAGATTTTGCTACGAATTATCATGCAAAGAGTGAGGAAGAAAATACAACCTGAAATAGGGGAAGAACAATGTGAGTTTGTAGAAGGAAAGGGTACAGTAAATGCTGTGTATATGCTGCGAACAGTTATTGAACGTGCTATAGAAGTAAACAAGGATATACATCTTTGCTTTATTGACTATACAAAGGCTTTTGATAGAGTTAGACATGTCAACATGGTGGATATGCTTGCAGATCTACACATTGATGGGAATGACATTAGACTTATAAAAAACATATATTGGAAACAACAAGGTGGCATAAGGATTGATAATGAAGTTGGAAAATATCAGCCTATTAATAGAGGTGTTAGACAGGGATGTGTAATGTCTCCAGATCTTTTATCCCTGTGCAGTGAAAATATTTTCAGAAATGTAGAAGATATAAATGGAATCAGCATTGGAGGACGAAACATCAATAACATTAGATATGCAGAGGATACAGTATTGATTGCAGACAATGAGCAGGAACTGCAACAATCATTAGATGCGGTTGTAGTACACAGTGAGCAACTGGGGTTAGAATTAAATTGTAAAAAGAAGAATCGCCATGGCAAGTATTGGATCGCCTTTAGCAAGATGAAAAATAGTCTGACCAATAAAAAGATGTCAACTGAAACGAGAAAAAAAGTGTTGAGGTGCTACATAGAGCTTGTTCTTTTGTATGGATGTGAAACTTGGACAATGTGCAGTCAAGCTGAAAAACATCTGATGGCTGCAGAAATGAGGTTTCTGAGGAAAATGCAAAGAATACCATGGACAGACAGAAAAACCAATGACCAAGTATCACAGGAGACAAATGAAAATCGTAAGCTGATTAGAGAAATTAGACGTAGACAGTCAAAATAATTTAGACATGTTATGAAAAATAATTGATTGGAGAACTTAGTAACAACTGGCAAGATCGATGGGAACAGGCCAAGTGGAAGACCGAGAGAAAAATACCTGAATGGCTTGACCACATGGCATGGACGAGAAGGAACACTGAGCTTATCCACGACTCTGGTGATCGAGTGAAATTGCGAGTCATAACCGCCCACGCTTTCCGGCATGGCACATGATTTATTGATTGATGTTGTCGTATGGGTGTGTACAGCCACATTGTGGGTATATCATAGCACGAAGTATGCATGCTGAAAATACCACAGAAACATGTTTTGGTTTTTCGGGGTCTTTGCTACTTGGTCCTGTTTGCTCTTCTGGGGAGGATGGCACGATCATGATTTCTCTTCTATGTGTGTGAAATAGCAGTTACTTTTGTTTCCCATCTTTCAAGGAATTAAACAAACTACTTTCTAAGATATTCAGGTGATAAAAAAATAAGTGTGTACGGGGACAATTGTGAACTTGATCAAAATACAGGTTCTATTAATCTATCAACACATTCATGCAAAGTAAAAAATATAACAACATCTTCACGTAGCGCAACAACTATTTAACTTAGTGTGACAGTCTGCAGAATTATTTTCCACAAACCACTAATTTTTAACTAAGGACGTTGATTAGGATATTATTTGTTTTTAGCGAAAGTTCCTGACCTGAGATGATAGAAGACCTCATAAACTCGAGTTAACCTTTCGTTGGTAACGAAGTATGTTTTCCAGTCAGGTAGCGGTCAAAAGTAACATAAATCTGTTCTAAAACTGTCAAGAACTAAGGTAGACAACTTTGTTGAGTTTACGGCTGTAAAAAACGCCCCTCCCGTGACCTAAAACATGGACGACAGGAAGGCAGAACTTTGACTTTAAGCAAGAACTTAGTGGTTTTTACGGATCTAGAATATAGCGAATTAGGAGACATTAACAATGCATAGTAGTTAAAGCTGATTGGATTGTTCCCCGCGAAACGCAGGGAAGACAAGTCAGCGTGACGCTAGAACGCGGAGTGGCGCCAGCATTGCTAGAAGATATATACGATGGAATTCAGTGAGAAGACAAAGTGGAATAGGAGAGGGCGACGACAGTTTTAGCAGCAGGGTTCAGTGAGCCGAGGGCTTAGCTCTTGCTCGGCCCAAAGGAATGAGTACGAGACTTCGAAGATGGTGATTGCTCAATATCCCATGCTGGAAATGCTCGAGAAGACGAGATTCAAAGGCGAATATATGCACATATCAAAGTTTCGTCTGGACCACCAGGAGACGAGGATGGCCAAAGGATCTGTGGATGGAATCGACCAAGGCAGATAAGCCAAAGAAGGCGAAGAGAAGAAGATTCCTAGAGTCACATAATGGAAGGAAGCCACTTGAGTTGGACTGCTGACTAAGGGAACCACTGTCAAGTTGCAATTGATGGTTAAGAGTCGAACTGGACCAAACATCAGTCATAGAGGAGACACTTTGGTTGGGATCACGCAAAAGACTGACAGTCAGATAAGACTGGGAAAAGTCAGGCGAATCCCATGACGAGCAATTTCTACTTAACAATCAACTGTGGAACCAAAAAGAGCAACTGATTGAGGAAGAATCAACTGTTGACAAACCAGCTTCACATAAGTTGGCTTAAAATTAGATAGATCAGTGACGAGATGTTGTGTAGTTTAATTCAGAAAGCAATGGCAAACTTCTGTGAGTAAACTTACCAAGAAGTCACAAACAAGCCGGCAAAGGTCGGGGTTGACTGCAACATCCCGTAAAGGGCACATATCTAACTATCTAATTGTGGCAGCAGCTTAGTTCAGAAATAATAGCAAACTACAATACATAAGCTCGCTAAGAGATCACAGGCTGACAAATGTCAGGTGTGGTTGCGGCATCCTGCGAATTACACCAGGCTGACCAAACCTCGAAACAAAATACTGTCGACCATAGTAGTTAGCTACGAAATTGAGGATATAGAAAGCAGTCTAAGCAATTAGGTATACTAGCGGCTTATGCAAATTAAAAAGAGTTAAAAGAGTATAACGAAGGCGAGGAAATAGTGAACGGCAGGCCACTGCATGAATGTAAACAAACACAGCAGGTAGTGCGTGTACTAAGCACGGTCACTATGCCGGCCCTCACAATGAAAACAGGTAATTTAATCGCACCTGGTGAACGGTCAAATGCGGCTCCAATGCAGCGTTGTATTGCAGAGGGAAATCAGGGTCAAGTTCTGTTGTGATTAGGGCAAAAGACAGGCTCACCCTGCAAAATAAAGGCACGAGTTCGAATTTACACAAAAACCGGAAATAAGAGGCATACCGGTTTACAGTTTATTCTACCAGTAGACCACGACTTCGAAGATCAGATTGATTAGTGAAGAGTTACGTATATGGTGGTAGATGTGCTGAGAATTTGTTATCAGTGATAATCATGGATGTTACTTTCTGTATTTTACAGTGACAGTAACTGCCTCCCTGGGTAAACTGAATATCGATTTACTTATGGAATTGCAACGGGACAAATGACGGCCGGTGGAATTAAATTAGCATTAGCACTTTTCTTGAGCAGTTAGGTAATAGTCTCTGAACCTGCAGTAGCTAGTTACGCTCATGCATCAGTCATTGGTAGTATTTCTCTGAGGTCCAGCAGCATGTTATAGTACTTATTTTTCTCCGGGTGGTGATGCATTATTGTTCTGTAATGTGTATTTGTACACTGTAATTGTGGCACGGATTACCTTATCTGTGGTGTTGGAAATTATCACTCTGTTACTATTCTAGAGAAAATAAATATACAATTGAGTTGCCAGTAGGAAGTCAGGTGGTATTGGAGTAGATTTTAAGGATCCGATCCTTGGAGATGACGTCATATGTTACTATATAAAAACTCATGATCCTACACCGTGAAGTAAAAAAGCGGATCCTACGGGGACTTCATTTTCAAGGGATATAACTCATGAATAAATAATCGAATGTTTTTGCACTGCAACTTCCCTGTTTTGTGACAAATGTTTTTTTTAAAATTTAATAAATGCTGATATTATTGGATGTAGTGAAAAATTCTTAAACACTATCATCATATTATTGACAGTGTGTTAGGTTACAGTGTTCTTCCTCCTTGGTATCTTCCTTTCTTTTTTCTCTCTCCTTACTTTATCTGTATTGGGCTGGGCGTAAATACTATCATTATGCCATTAGTGATGTGTAAGGCTTAGGGTTACAGTGCATTTCTTGGGGGTGGCCTAAGGGCTGAGCGGAAGTGGGGGTAAGGGATCAGGGGTGGGGCGCAGGTGTCGGCGTGTGGGGGTAGGGTTAGGTGGTTAGAACCTCCTGCCGCGACAGGTGTCATATAAACACCGTAATAGGTAAGTATGTATATATTGCAGTTATATGATATGTAGAAGGTGGTAGTTGTGTAACACTATCATCGTATGGGTTACAAATGAAAAACTTAAAAGGGTAATGATGGCGGATATTATCGGTTGTTGTGGGTGTTGCTTATTGAAATTCGTTGTTATGGGATGGGTGAGTGTTGGGGTAACTAGATACGTACTTCCGAAAACTATCATCACAACGTTTTTAGAGCTTCAAATGAAAACTTTAAAAAAGTAAAAATGTCCGATGATATTAATTGTAGATGGTATGGCTTAGTGAAATCCATCGGTAAAATGCGAGTGAGTGGAGTGGTAGGTAGATAAGTGCTTCTGAACAATATCACCATACGGTTTTCAGAGCTTCAAATGAAAACACAAAAAAGTAAAAATGAACGATATTATCGGTTGCAGCGAGTATGGCTTAGTGAAATTCGTTATTAAGGGATGAGCTATTGGTGGAGTGGCTTGATAAATACGTCCGGTCCAGTTAAGAGCCGGAGGATGTGCTAGATAAAGACTTTCGATCGATAGTAAAGAGTGGATGAGTAGAGGAAAGGCTATATAGGTGCTTCTGATCATTATTAGGAGGCGGTCAAGTGGCGGGGTGGCTAGATAAATACGTCCATTCTTTGAAACGTGCCGGAGGTTAAATCTTGTATTAAAGTATACAGATTAAACTCATAGTTGGTTGATCTGAAGGTGACCGCCTGGGTGACTCATCACGAGGCTATGTCGGCGGGATTGAACGTTCTTGAAAGTTTCAGACATGTCTTTGGGGAAACCGGAAGATGACGCATGACGTACTGACTGCAGTAATCCTGTTTGAACATGTAGACATATTTTCTATGTTGCATCAGCCGCACAGTTTGTATAAAAAGGATCACAAAGGTGGGCAAAAGACTTGGCTATTGAATCAACCGGTCAAAGATGGCGCTGCATCTGGTCACATGTCTAATGGGATACAACAGAAAAACACGTGGCTAAAGCCAATCAAAGATGGCGCTACATACGATCACACGTGAGTAATGGGATACAACCGAAATACGTGGCTAAAACGAGTCAAAGATGGCGCTGCATCAGGGCAAACGTAGCTAATGGCTACAACCAGACCACGTGCTCACTGGCTAAAGCGGTAAAAGATGGCGTTGCATCCGATCACACTTGGGTAATGGTCACATGTGATCAAATATGGCACTGCTTCCGGTCACCTCTGTAAGAGCTACAACCAGACCATATTCTTACTGTCTAAGGCCGGTCAAAGATGGCGCTGCATCCGGTCACGTGTCTAATTCGATACAACTAAAACATGAGGTTAAATCCAATCAAATATGGCTCTTACGTGTCTAATGGGATACAAACGAAACACGTAGCTAAAGCGAGTCAAAGATGGCGCTGCTTCCGGTCGAATGTCTAAGGGATAAAATTTAAACACGTGACTAAAGCGGTTAAAGATGGCATCGCAGTCTAGCACATGGGTAAGGGTACAGCCGAGACACGAAGGAAATGACTACGACCGGAGGTATTCATGGAACCAAAATTAACAGTGGATGAGATTACTTCCCAGTCGACTTCACAAAACATTTTAAAAAATCTGACATCAGTGTTCTTAGCACCTAGAAAATGCTCAAGAAAGGACACCCTTCTACCAAAAAGCAAAAGAAATTCCAAAGAGAAAAACGAAAACATGTATTATAAGCCTTGCAAACGTAAGAAATTCCTGACTCCACTCACACTTTTTTTCCTAAATAATGTCTGCCAATGTTCAGCAGAGCATGCCAGCATTGACAAAAGTAGCACAGCTTCTACGTTACCTATTTTGAAGACTGGTTATTCTTGTTTTTTCATCCCAGCTTTGTCATTAGACATGTTGTTCTGGAAGAAACCTACTTCTTGTAGTCAGACAGCCGTAGACCCGCGCGAGACAACATTTGATTTGCTTGATTATTTGTCTTCAGATGAAAATATTGACCTTCTGTCTAGCTGTAAATGACCAGACTCTGAGTATCTCGAGAAAATCAATGCTTTGTGGAATGAAAACTATCCTACTGCTGGTTTCCGAAATTGCTTCTCTGTCGCAGTATATGAAATACAACACCCAATGAGTAAGGTATGCACACATAGTAACGTTCATGATCATAGTTTCCAAGAACAGGTGTGTTGGTTCACGTGTCTAATGTTACATTCTATTATCTGGTCCTCTGTATGTCACTATAAATTACTAAATGGTGAAATCTTGTGAGTTTCAATGTGATTTTTCTCATCCACAGGTTAATTTCGCAACAGAACCTCACTTCTTGACGGTTCATATCGTTAACACCAAAGAACGCAATAGTAACTGGCACCATGTAATCAGGGATAGTGAGAATTGTGAACGGTGTATACTAGAGATGGAACAAATTCTGACCCCATTATGGGGACCAGTCACAGAGTCAAAGTCCTGGAGCAGCGAAAAAAGTCAAGAGCAACAGTGAAAGAGGCAGAGATAGTCTAATTCCAGTATCATAACTGTTAAATAAAATTAAAAATTAAATTTCAACAATAAAATAAAAAAAAAAATCGAATTAAACCTCTGTAGAATTGAGGAGTTCATCTTCCACTATAATTGTCAACATTATACTCCAGAACCATCCCCACCCAACGTTGAGCGAACATCGTCACCGACATCCTTAACCTTTAGTCAATCCACACAAGCAGACGAGTATTAAAACACCTACATAAAAACACGATGGTTGTAATATACCCAGTCATGTTTTCAATAGCTGACCAGTCCTCAATACGAATAAAACTACGTTGGATGTGAGGAGAGTGTATATGTATATCGTTGTTATTCTAGCTTCACAAACTTTAGCTCACAATGACTACAACGCAAGTAACAATGTGCCCTCTACGCTATCTATTTCAGCATGATGAGAGGTCATGGGGCAAGCATGACCCGCATTCCCAAACCCAGCTCAAACATACAACGGGTCAACGAGTGGGTAGTAGAGCGCTTAAGCGCGCCATACGGACAACCGCATCTGCGTAATCTGAGCTGCTTGACCTAAGAAACTGGCTGAAAATGGTTGTACGCGTGGCTTAAAAACTAGTTTATAAACCCGAAGCTGGTAACAGTTAAGCATTGTGATCCGAAGATGACTACAGACCTCAAGACTGTGCCTGCGAACTGGGTCTACATGACTCGTAATGGTGAAACTATTAGACATGTGGGCGGTGGTGATTAGGCCGTGTTTGTCTCATCCTACAGAGGAACGAGTATGTTATACATCCGTAGATTCTTCGGGGAATCCAACAAGAAGTATCCTACTAAGACGGGCATGACACTTACTCGTAAAGAATATGAACAGATAATCGCCATGCATCGCGAGATCCTAGCTGACTTTGATAGACTCAATCAAGTTAACCAAGTCAGTAACGAAGTCAAACACGCCACTAACAGAGACAAGCAAGTCAGTAACCAAAACAATCAAGTCAGTGTTCATATCAAACAGGTCACTAAACGAAGACACCAAGTAGACGCATACTATACCGCAGGTTTTCAACCCAGCTTTAGTCAGATGTGTGATCATCACAGCAACCAGATGTGTGATGAGCCCTATAGCCAGATGTTTGCTGTGCAACAAGACGCCAACTGAAGCAATCAAGTCCAAAACGATCAAGACAGTGCTCAAGTCAAACGGGGTACTAAGCGAAACCACCAAGTAGACGCATACTATACTGCCAGATTTCAACCCTGCTACAGTCAGACGTGTGATGACCCCAGCAACCAGATGTGTGATGAGTCAAATAGCCAGCTGTTTGATGTGCCCGACACCCAGCTGTTCGATGTTTCCGACTCGCAGATGTCAAAATTGTCACTTTGGTTAACAAATTTTCCTACTTTTCATAAGTTTGACTGAGATTTTTATGTTTGGTTTAAATGTGGCCAACAACTTATCACTTTCGTTAACCCATTTTCCTATCTTTCATAACTTTGACTGAGATGTTATTTTAAGTTTGGGTAAATGTGGCCAAAGTTTTCACTTTGGTTAAACAAGTTTCACACGATTAAAAAGTTTGGTTGAAATGTGGCCAAAAAATTTTCATTTTGTTTAAATAATTTTCATAATTTTCATAAGCTTGACTGGGATTTTTATTAGTCAGGTTGAAATGTGGCTAAAACTTTCACTTTGGTTCACGAAGTTTCATACGTTTTTATAAGTGTGGTTTAAATGAGGCCAGCAGTTTTCACTTTGTTTAAAAATTTTCCAACTTTTCATAAGTTTGACTTAGATTTTTATAAGTTTGGTTGAAATGTTGCCAAAAATTGTAACTTTGGTTAACAAATTTTCCTACTTTTCATAAGTGTGGTTCAGATATTTATAAGTTTGGTAAGATATTTCAGACTATAGTCAACAGTTTTTCCTAGTGAGCACATGGTCTGGGTGTAGCCGTTAGCCACGTGTGACCGGATGCAGCGCCATCTTTGATTGGCTTTAGCCACGTGTATTTCTGTTGTATCCCATTAGACACGGATGCAGCGCAATCTTTAGCCCACCTTTGCGGTCCTCTTTATACAGACTGTGCGGCTGCTGCAACATAGAAAATATCTTTACATGATCAAACACGTTTACTGCGGTCAGTACGCCCAGAGTCATCCTTCAGTTTTCCCCAGAGACATGTATGAACGCGTTCGAGTACGTTCAACCGCGCCGACATAGCCTCGTGATAAGTCGCCCAGGCGGTCACACTCAGATCAGCCAACTATGAGTTCAGTCTTTAGACTTTAATATGAGACTTAACCTCCTGCTCTTGCCACCACGCAACTCTACCAACCCTAGTAGGTATATAATGGGGCTTTTAGTCGTAGTCGCGGGGGTAGCACATTCGAGGCGGCGGTGGTAGCTGCGGGGAACCAAAAACGACGCCACCAGGGACCACAACGAACCCCGGGGGTACCCCTTAGCCGTATACATGGGGGTACCACACGCACGCACACACAGCCTCGGGGTGCAAACGCATGAACCCATGCACGCAAACACACGCACCCATACGCATACACATACATACACGTGCACATACACCCACACACACATACACACGCACACACGTGCACCCACACACGCACATACATACGCACGCACACACGCACACACACATGCACCCACGCACGCACACATACACACATACGCACACACGCGCACGCATACACATGCAGTAGTATATCGGTATTCTCGTCAATACCACCCCACACCTCCGCGTTGGGCACCGATACCGACCCCCAGCCACACCCGTAAGGGGTTGAAAAGGGACGTCTTATATGCATACACCGAAATGAAAGAGGCCATGATTGAGACCATCGATAAAGGTACCGAGCCGCCAGCACTAAAACATAGCGCGCAGACTTTCTGACTGGTAGGGTGAAGTCAAAAAGTTCAATTTTTAGTGCACCGTGACACCACCAGACTGTTTGGAGACTATTGCAGAGGAACGCCCCGATAATCAAACGTGTGTGCCAGTCAACACCACTTCCGGTAAAAACGATCACGCCAGAAGTGCCGTGACTGAACAAACCAAACGTGATCATTTTGTTTGTGCGTGACGGTTTTTTATGAACGCCTACCGCCCGCGAGGCCCACAGCGCGCGCGGTTCTTGGGCACACGTGTCTACGCACGGTTCTCACCGCGCGTTCTTACAAGAAAACTGGCAAGCGGGGTGTGATGTATATAGATACATAATTTTATTGTTTTTCGGTCGGCTTTCGTGGTTTAGTTGGATAAACCACATCAAACTCAGCAGGTCTAGAAATTGAATGGTTTGCATGCACAAACACGGGTTATCCATTCAATATTCTAGACTGCGGATACGGCACCTTCTAGGTTCGCTGTGCGTGAATAACTATAGTCCAGTGGTTCGGGGGTGGTTCCAAACTGTCCTGATCCTGTATACATTTTATTTCGACCCTAAAGCTTTTACGAATTCTGCCCGTGCCTCGTCCCTTCCTTTCAGAATGAGAGAATTTTTTGTATCTTCGTCCAGATCCGCCGGCGCCTTGCTCCGAATATCTTTTTTCAACTGGTGAAATTTCTTTTCTTCAGCTGTAATTATTTTATACTCCACGTCTGTTATTCTCCCATCATCCAGAGCCTTTGAAACACGGTCGGCTATACTGGAAAGCTTAGTCTGTGCCAGAGTGCAAATTTCATCGTGTTTCTTAGCTTTCGACGTTAGTTTGCAGGACGCTAGCTTGCTCCCAGCCGACATGATTCCACAAGCTAGAGCAGCTATCTCGAGTCCAACAACTACAGGGGCGGCAATAATGGTGGTAAGAAGCCCAACACCTCACACCCATACCAAGGCTAGCCGCCAGCATCACACTGTCCACGGCGTCTAACGCATTAACGGCACGCCGATATTTTTTATACAGTGCAGCCCGTTTGTCCCTTTCATCTTCCAGAGTCTTCCGAAGACGGGTAATCTCATGAATGCGAAAGGTACCGCCGTCACTAGTATCAAATGACGGATAGAGCGTCATTATTCTTTGTGCGTCAAACCTACTTCTTCAACTGAGATATTAAATGTTCAATGCGAACGGTACTAACTGGCCATGTATTGAACAAAAGCCGGACAAAAGCAGTAACGGTATTAAAGATGATTTCATCCACCGCAACCTCACCAACCTCTAATATAATGTTCGTCTCTGTTGCCCGGGCCGCCCACGTCCCGTCGTCCGCGGAAGTAATGACGAGAGCAACATGCCTTTAATAGAGACCCAGGAAGGACTGGTACAAACTCAGTCTGCGCCACAGCCCCAATAGCTAACTCGAGATAGATGGTTGACTCCTTAGGAGGCTTACCTAGCATATCAAGGTCGGCTTTACACTCTCTAATGGCCTTCAAGCAATATTTAGTCCCCTGGACTTTATAGCCTCAGTCACCGATACGACATAGAAGAGAGCCTTGGCGCACTGCATTTTCAGAAATGACTGGTAGGTCACAACAGGAGACTTGTTGGGGCGTATGACTGTCTTGCAGGCCTGATAACTCACAAACGCTTGCCCATGTTGGTTAACCTGATAAGTATCCCATTGGGCTCGAGGTGAGTATATCCCGTACGAAGCTCAAGCTGCAGATCCCAGTCATCGTCGTCGGGATGGTCTATGGCGGCACGAGCATAGACCCCCTGGGGAGTGAGCTTGAGGCCATATATCTTGTAGTTATGACTCGGCTCCCGCCACCCAATATTGTTGGCCAAATCAGCAAAGATTAGGGTAGAGCATGCTCTTGGGCGATGCCTCCCTGGACCTTCTGAATCAGCCATGTTTTATGTGGAGTTCACAACTTAGATATGCCAGCGGCACGGCTTTGCCTTATTCATCACGGACCGAAAGTCTAATATCGCTTAGAGTTCCAGTCTCCAACTTCTTATAACGAGGCACAGAGAAAACCTCGTGTCTCCCTTGATTACATTCCACATTTTTAACGTGGACAGCCCTGAGGAGTGTGGAGGAAAGTGAATTATACCGGTTCTCATATGATGATAGACCCTCGAGATGGATGTACAACTCCTTATATATGAGGATTCTAGGAAACTCTGTTCCGGCATACACGTAATTAACCGCGTCATACTCGAAAAGCCCAAGAGTGTAGGCTAGGTCACTCTCCACTGTATTAGTTCCACCACCCATACCAATGAGACTTACAAGGCCAGTTGCTGGGTTCAGCGTCAGAGAAAACTTTCGAGGCTCAAAGAATTGTTTGTTGAGGGTACACACGTCATAGTACCCATCGGGTATAACAATCTGCTTACCCAACACCCAGAACTTATTATTGTCCAGATCCTGGACCCACGCAGAGTAGAACAACAATTCCACGATAGCCACTTCTAGGTCACCATCGCGATTGTCTAGGACCGGGTTGAGGAGGATGGGTTCCCCATGTTGGATGTTGCTAAGTGTGAGATACATATTATCACAGCTAATAATAACCACTTACTAGTTCAACAAGGACGCAAAATACCCGGCGGAGCGGATATGTCTGATGTGGAGCACACAGCTTAGATAAGCCAGTGGCACGTCGTCACCTGTTTCATCTCGGACCGAAAGTCTTATAGCGCCTACCGTTCCAGTTTCCAGCTTTTTATAATGAGGCACACAGAAAATCTCGTGTCTCCCTTGATTACATTCTTCTTTTTTTAACAGGCACAGCCCGGAGGAGTGTGGAGGGAAGTGAATTATGCCGGTTCTCATATCTCGACAGCCCCTCGAGATGAATGTACAACTCCTTATATATGATAAGGTTAGGAAACTTCGACGCGTAGAATATAAAAGTTTCATCAGCGAGCATCCTACTTGTAACACCTGAGTCAAACCCAAGAACACTGCCTACCCTTCGCCACCTTATGCCAACCCCCGATTTTATACCACCGAGACTTACAAAGCCAGTTGCGGGGTTAAGAGAAAGAGAGAGCTTCAGTGGCTTATAGAATTGCTTGTTGAGAGCACAGACATCATAATACCCGTCGGGGATAGTAAAAACATCCTTACCATATTTGAACCAATTATTTTCCAGCTTCTCTGAAATATTAACCCACGCGGGGTAGGACAACAATTCCACGATAGCCACCTCTAGGTCACCATCTAGGACCGGGTTGAGGGGGATGGGCTCCCCATGTTGGACATTGCTAAGTGTGAGATACATATTAGCACAGCTAATAATAATGACCGCTTACAAGTTCAACAAGGACGCCAAATACCCGGCGGGTGGGGGATACCCGTTTGCGCAATTAAAGGATCTCATGAAGGTGGACATACAGGTCAACCTCCAAGGTGCCTTTCCGACAGTTCCCCAATGTGTTTGAAAAATACCGGTTGCCATACGTGGAGTCAGCCCAGATCGTACAAGCCTGGTACAACAATCCGATGTAATTCTGGCAAAACCAACTCAACTTCGCTGTATGGTTTGCCACGTCGGGGTGTGGGGTGTCCGCGCAGGAGCATCTGTCCGACCCTGAACCACTAACACAAGCCGTCTTCATATTCCATGTCTACTACCAGATTCGTCGAATCCTCAAAGAGATGCGTGTGGCTCTACCACAAGACCAGGGTTGGACCGGCTTTAAAAATCCCTACGATGTAAGAGCCTATAAGCGTATATGCGCGGAATTTGGAATTCCCCAGAATGATAACTGGAGACGGCTCGGGAAGAATAACGGGTTGGGGAGTGTATACATTTACTGGACGAACACTGGTTATCACGTCCTGAATGACAGCCAAGGTGGTATATATGACCCAAAGCGACATTCGTTCACACTAAAGACCACGAACGATGTACTACACATAGAGTACATCTCGCAAGATGATCCTCAGGCTAACTCCACCTGGCAGGGTTTCGTTCTTAACAAGTCACAGGGCTTCACTCACCCCGGGGTTGAGCGAATAAATGACAGCATTCGAACCTACGTGTGGACCATCTTAGGGGCCCAGGCTCAGACTAGAACACAAATTCTGGGAAATGGAACGGCGTTTGATGCCCAGAAGCAATTCCTGGTATTAGTAGAAGACGCCATCTCTGCGCCCGTCGATCTCGCGGCCGCCATCAAAAGGTATCAGGATGTGCTGCAAAACGCGAGCTCAGAAGTTAATTATGTCTTTGGAACGATGTTGTATATGGCCCCCAGCGACATGCTGCTCCGCATTGGCCAGATAGCTGAATATAACAACATGATCGTCATCGCAGAGTCAGGCCTAAAGCGTGGTTTGAATACAGCCATTAATGCCCCAGACGCTACCGTAAAGATGCCCAGCATTGCACAGCCGGCATAGCTAATAAGGCAGCAGGGTTGCAGCATCGAAACGAAAAGATAACACTCATTGCTGGGGGTGTCGCAGCAGGTCTAGTGGCCCTATGGTTTGCTCTCTGATAGCCAGCAGCAGCAAGCCACCGAGTGCAACCACTATGGCCCAGATATTTCCAGCCAGCCATCCCACACCCTTACTCAAGAAGTTAAGGAGCCAGGAGATAATGCCGCCTATGATTCCAAGGAGTGCCGCCGCAGCCTTACAAGCTAGCCTGGCCAGAAGGCTCGCTAGGTCTTCCAGCTTTTGTCGAATCCATTCCTTAGCACCAGGGCCAAGTGGCGGGCCAGGTGGCGGGTCAGGTGGTGGGGTAGGGGGTGCACCACCTCACCGCCAGTAATGGCTAGGGTGACAGTGGAAATTAAGAGGCCGATCGCTGTGAGAATGCTCGCTATGGTGATGCCCTGCTCTCGGAACAGAGTCCGCAGCCTCTCACCCAGTGTGGTGTTTTCATTGACCACCCGATAAATGGTTTCACGGATCCGGCTGAATTGGGTGGGCAAGTCTTCGTGTAACTCAGTGACTTCTATCAAAAGCCTCTTCTTAGCTTCTTCAATATCTGCAATCTGTTGCTCTTGAAAGTCTCTACTCTCCTCATTGGTTGCTATCAACATTTTTCCGCCGCCGTATGGCGATCTCTTTATCTTGCCGGTCGAGAATAACGAGGTAGTTTGTGAGCTTACCTTTAATCGTCGTCACCGCTTTGTCAAGCGCCATGAGCCCCCGGAGTTCTCTCAATGGAGGTAGGCCTTTCTCCCCCAGGTACTGGTCTACGTGTGAGGTTTCTAAAACCCGCTGCACGTCTGGACTCGACATGGCCCGTTCTAAGATATTGCCAATATTTGAAGCTATTTGTGGGACGTCCTGAATAACTGCACCACCTAGAGCAGCTGCTTCCTCAGCCAGATCACTATCAGTCTGCTTGAGGATGGTGATAGCTTTTGGTGGTATTTTTCTCCCAAACCCCAATGCCTCTCTGGTACTCGCTCTGAGGCTACTCAAAGCTAAAGGCATGCCGTCCAACTTTGTAATCCTTTCGTGCCCTCATAGAGCGCATTCTTGCTACCCAACCTAATTTTTGTATAATCTTTGCCTGTTATAGGCGTGATACCCCACAGCTCCTTCACCATGTTAAAATAGTCATCAATGGCGCTGTTTCTAGCTCCACTTTAAGTTGGGCTTCCCTTGTGACGTATACCCCTGTGACGGCCACTCCAACATTAACAGTGCGGGGATTATCAACATCAAAATCGTTGATGAAACCTGTCTCTTCCTCGCCCGTTTCAGGCCTCCCCTCTTCGCCACCGAAATCGGTCAACCCAACTCTATCTATATTAGATACTGCTACAAAGCAACAACAATAAACAATTAGCCATGTCTTCAAGTGCATATGGTTGTAAGCTTAACACTTACCGCCGTCTCCGGGAGCCGCTCGGTGTGAAAGGATTGCGGCAAACAATAATCGTGACCAACAATCCTTCTACGATCGGTCCGAAGCAGCAGTTACTAGTTCGTTTTCCCAATCTCGGTGCACACGATGTTATCGTGCCTGGGTCAGTGCGAATGGCATTCAATGTCGACCTCAGCTCCCCTGATGTCAACCGGTTGGTGGTCCAGAACCTCGGCCGAGCGCTGGTTCAAAAGCTGACCGTCAGGCTCTCGGGCAATGAAGTTTTCTCTCTTGTGGATAGTGACGTCTATAACGTCTACATGGATCTTTGGAGCCGATCGGAGCGGGCGAGCGCTGTGTATCAAGGCATCGATACAAGCACCAGCATGAATGTGACCAAGGAGCGTGTTGGTGCAGCGGATGCTGTTGTTCTTCCCCCCGCCAATGCGAAAGACGTGGCCATCGCGAAGGCCTTCAAAAACAGGTACTACATACCACTAGACATTGAGCTGCTTAAAACGAATGCGCCCTTCTACCAATCTGCTCTTAGTGATCGGCTGGAGATTGAGTTGACCTTTAACGACGCTTCCCGTGTGATTCGTGCAACGGGTAAAGATGTCGGCAACACCACATATACCCTAGAACACATCTGTCTCGAGTATGAAGTAGTCACTGAACCTACGTTGGCCCGGCTAATTCAGAACATGTATGAGAGCCGTATGGTGGTGTTATACGAGCGGATCCTACGACATAGACGGATCCCTAAGAAAAAGGAGGACTCGATATGGAATATCAATATGAATACACCTTGTAAGTCTTTGAAAGGCATATTCCTGTTATGGGAGGATCCCGCCATCCAAAAGGAGTTTGCACGCCACCCAGAGTTGTTTTACAACCCGCAGATCACCAAAGTTGAAGTCATCGTAGAAGGACAAGCCAATCAGCTATTTGCGCACGGCTTAGCACCACACCAGCTCTGGGACGAAGCGAGGAAATTCTTCGCCGGTGGCCTCAAAAGGCACCCTGAGACAAGCGCAGTCGCCAAAGAGATAGGATTGTTCGATGTCAGTCTAGGCGAGTACTTGACGACTACATTCTGCTTGTGGCTGAACTTCCGGACCTCCGACGATGACCATCTTCACGGCAGCGGCCGGCATGTAGAGAATGGTTCTGAGGGCATCACTCTCCAGATCATGAAAGAGTCCGAACCACCGGGGCCACTGTACTGCTACGTTTATTTGGTTATGGACGGACAGCTGAACATCGACACCAGGAGATTTGTTAGTGCTGTTTATTAATGGAGTTCCCACTTAAGCCACATTCGGCCATCATCACGGGCCCTACATCGTGTGGTAAAACAGAATTCATTCTCGACCTTCTGGAAGGCCCGTACAGGGGTGTTTTCGAGCATATTGTCATTGCTTGTCCTTCGGTACGATACAATGAAACATACCAGGCCCGGCCGTGGGTGTGATCAGATCCCGAGGTCTTCATATTTGATCCCAGTGATCGGCTGCTCAAATGGCTAAAGGCCTTCTATAAAATGTTTCAGGGGACGCCGACGTTATACATCATTGATGACTGCAGCGAAGAAGACGCTAACACGCAGAATCGGACTATGTTGACTTATCTAGCCTTTAGCGGGCGACATGCCCAGCAAAGTATGTGGGTTCAAACCCAGAAGTACAACGCCGTTGCGAAAGGCCTTAGGGCACAAACACAGTTGGTAGCGTTCTTCCATTCCAAGGATAAGGATAGCTTTGAAGACTGCCGGGACGAGAGCTACGTCATCCACTCTCGGGAGGAACATGATGGGAAGCGAAAGCAACTCGAAACTAATGAGTTCTCAAAGTTGGTACTGAGGACCAAGTTCCCATTTTCTTATAAAGTGCTCAAAGCTGGTGAGATTTGTTAGATACTAAGCATATGTTAAGCATCAGCTAAGCATATGTTAAGCATCAGCTAAGCATATGTTAAGTATCAGCTAAGCATATTTTAAGCATCAGCTAAGCATGTATGAAGCAGTGCTTTGTTACTCCGTAACAGCCTTAGTTGTATTACAACTGATATGCACATGTTGTGTGCTTGGATGGGCTGTGCATTCCTATATTAGAGTTAGACGTTGGGTATTTGCAAACGCCTTGATAGATTGTGTCACCATACTCGACCAGCTGTTACGTGAAGAGGCAAAACCGTTGCGGATGCACCACCTGCAACAACGCCACAGTCCTTACATGCAACACCACCTGCCACATCGCCACAGTATGTGTTGCATCGTGAAAGGCTGGCATCACTTGCGGCTGGGGGACGTGCCGGGCAGTACATAGGAGGTAAGTACTCCAAACTTACAGTGGAAAAGGTTGAGGCCTTGCCTGATCAAGAAATTGAGAACATATATGCGAGGCACGAGGCGAGGCTTGGAGCTGCAATAACAAAGACCCTGGGCACGGCTATGCTACAGATGTACGCACAAGTGACAAGTATGTTCCTCCCCATTGCTGATAATCAAGCTTTGGTGACAGACCTGGAGGCCGACCCGTTTCTAGGGCATGCGCTAAATACAGTTACATGTGAACTCTACCACAAGTTCGGTATGTGCTTAGCACCTGCAACTGTCGCGCTTGCAACTTTTAGGCATTGCCATTGTGGACATATCTGTCCTAAGCAAAAACAAGATGGAGGAGGAGACCCGCGAAATTACTCCACAGGAGACGGAAAAACTAGTGACGAAGGACCCCAGAAAAGTTGCTGCTGGGAAGAGAGGAGCTGCGGCTCGAAAGAGTCGTGAAGCAGAGAGGTTGTCTCTAGCTCTGCAGCAGGCTGTTCGTGAGAAGAAACGAAAGTTGGCCCCGGAGCATGAGCAGGCCCCACCACCGCTGTTTCCAATGGTGCCCGTTGATTACCGCGGCTGGACTCCCTGGATTATCGGAGTGATTGGTGTTGTAGTAGTCGTCGGAGTAATTAGGCAGAAAATGCGGTGGACTAAAGCACCTGCCCCACCTGCGCCCTCCAAGCGACCGGATACTAACGTATTAAAGAATATAGATCCATTTTATATGGAATAATGGCAAGTGTTGACGGGAGAGCTATTGTTAATGCTGTTTACCACGGCGCTGTGGTGGCCGCGCTTAAGGTAGGCGCCGCAAATCTGCCCAAGGTGATTTTCAAAGGGGCAACCTTGCCCAAGCTAGACGCTGATATGTATGACATTGGGGTGATGGTTTTAGACACGTCCATCGCCTTAGCACTCCGAGATTTGCTTATCAAAGAGGGCTTGATCCCCGCTGATATATTGCATAAGCCCTTACAGTATCAGCCCCGCTAGCTATGGCCTCTGTCGCAATGATGATAGGGGGCGCTGTTGTCAATGCCCTCGCGTTTACGGGGACAACTACCTCTTTTCCAAGCTAGGGCATGCAGACGCCCATGAAGAAATGAGGCGGCACGATGAGGCTGTTGAGCGGCTACAGGCGGCCCAGGCTGAGTGGACGAGAAAGTGAACCGCGCGGCTGGACTGGCTCAACGATGAGCTACAGTGCGAAGGCCACGCCGTTCACTCTTTCCAGGATGTCGACCAAGCCATGCGGGAATACAGCCTGATCTCTGGCAAACGTGTCGAGCCCCTCGAGCCTGAACCTCGCCTGTCGGATTTCTACGTGCCCTCTGAGCCTCAGAAAGACCGCGAGATCACTTTCATCGTTCTTGGGCTGGCAACTACTAGTATTGTTGCTTATAACTTGCTTTAGACATTGAACGCTGCTACCCAGTACCAAATGAAAGATCTGGAGGACATCTACTACAGCCCTCACGGCTACTGGAAAGGCTTGGCGGCCATTAAGAAGCTCGCTGCTGCAGCTAATGTTTCGGAGGATGTTGCCCGAGACTGGCTCCAGAAGCAAGCTATTTTTCAGATCTATCTACCGGCTCCTCGTTATATTCCACGGCCATCTATTGATGAAGATAGACCGAATGCCGTCCATCAGGCTGACTTGCTCTACCTACCACATGACCGGGTTGGTTGTAAGACATTTAAGTATGCCTTGACGGTTGTGGATGGTTCCTCACGGTTTAAGGAAGCAGGGGCTTTGACTGACAAGAGCAGTGAATGGGTGGCTTTGGCCCTAGAGAGAATTTACAAACGAGGGCCATTCAAATGGCCACAGCTTCTGCAGATTGACCCGGGGCGTGAGTTTATGGGTGCCGTGAGCCAGCTGGCAGCGAAGCATAAGACACAGATACGGCGTGGAGAAGCTGGGAATCACCGGCAGCAGGCGATCGTCGAGAGGTTCAATCGCACTCTGGCAGAGAGACTGTTCGGTGCCCAGTACGCCCAAGAGTTACTACTGGCGGCTCGAGGGTCCTCTGAACGTTCATCTGAATGGGTTCAGGCTCTTCCTCGGGTGGTCGCGGCGCTTAACGGTGAGGTGACTCGTTTGACGGGTCGGAAGCCGGTTGATGCTATTAAGGACACTTCTGTATCCCATACACCAGCCGCCCCAGCTCACCGTACTATCGGCCTCAAGGAGCCTGTGATTCCGTCTGATTCTCTAGTTCGGTATCTGTATGCAAGCTCGCGTGGGGAGCATGAGCTTGAAGGTGGCAGTCGCCGGGCGACTGATCCTTCGTGGTCACTGACTTTTCACGGGATTCACCATATCCCCCAGCAAGAGGGTCAGCCCACTCTTTACTACCTGCTAGATGGGCCAGCTCGTGGATTTGTGCGCGAGGAACTGCTCGTTGTGCCTCCTGACACACAGCTACCCCCTAGCCGGATTCTAGACCAAAGAGCTTGATGAAAATTCGCTCTATTTCACGCTCCGTGGCGATATGTCCATAGGCTCTTGTGGTAACACCATCGGCGCAAATCCATTTTTTCGTGTCCATGGGGTTCAGGGATGTTTTATTCATCTCATAGACCCCTATCTGGTGACCCTTGCTCTGTATGGCGATCTGTGTATGCTTGTATTCTCGCCGGCCAAACAGGCTGTCCTTATACAATTCATGCCTGAGGTCCTTTTTCACAACTACTCTTGAGACGCCTTTGGCTTTCTTGATGTTGGTGGCTTCTAGGATTGAGTACATCTTTAGTCTAAGGCCTATGAACTCTGCAATGGGCCGGCTGCAGCATTCGTCTTTGAATTTGCCGACCACCTTTTTGTTTGCTGTCGAATGGATGGGGTGGTCTCGTGGGTAGTCCGAGAAGTCATACCAGTCAGGGTGGGCTTTCATGTCGGCGTACACATCGTCAGTCTCCACCTGGAACAGTAGAGAGTCGGTGTCTGTATAACAAAGTTCGAGTCTGTCACCGTATTGTGGTTTGAGCTTGTTGTACCAGAAACTATACATGAGGTGCTTGGACAGGTCTAGGATGGCCTGCCCACAATAGACTGGTTTGTTCAGAAAGACTCTGGTCTTGATGCTGTGCACAGCAATCAGTCCACCACCGAAGAGGGTGCGTGATTCGAAGTTGGGGCTGGCTATCAATCGTCTGAGTCGGTCGGTCTCTGAGGCCCAGACAAGGTCGACTCTAATACGTTTGCGGACGTTCTCCATGCTCTTCCCAAAGACTGCGTTGTTCATCAGTTTGAAGATGTCCTTCTCGAATTCCGACTTGGCCTGGGCACGCAGGGCTGTGTTCATTTCTATGTATGGCTTCATCCACGGAGATTGATTGAACTTGATGGCTTTGTGGATCTTGGTGACCTGTAGACATAGGGTGTGATAGAGCTTGAGGTTGCGGTAGTGAACGATGTACCGCTCCTTGTTGCGGAGGTTGAGGACTAGCTTTATTTGCTCCGTGAACTTACCCCCAGTTCGTTCAGGAGCTTATGCTGATAGTCACTCAACCACCACTTTGGGGTGGACATCGTTTCTGGCGCTAGTGGATAATCGCTGTGGGCTTCATGCAGGTGCTCCGGATATTTCAGATCTACTTCAACGAGCCAGCCCTCAGGCGCATTATCTGGTGTGCTCAGTACCTCCTCGAGGGTTGGGCTGGCCCATTGGAATCCGCTGGTGGGGAGGTATTGCATCATCGCCCAACCGTACAGATTATTCGCATCGAGATACATGATCCATGTTTTCGGTGCTTCGGGGGTGTAGTCTGGAGATATTGGATTGTTGGCTTTCGCATATCGCTTCGAGACCATGGCCACACCCCCTCGGAGGCCATTCTCAACGAAGAGGTGCATGTCTTGGTCGGTCAGGAGCTCGAGTTGGACCTTCGTCTTTTTTAGGAGTGCGTCCCATGCTAGGCTTGGCAAACTGATGTAGTGGGCTGGGTCAAGCCTATACACTCTCATATAGGTGTCTCGGAACGCCTCGAAGACATCAGCCAGCAAGAGGACGTCTGTTTCCAGGTATAGATCGTGGTAGTCTCCGAGTGTTTTGCAGCCGAGCTCCTGCCACACTTTCTGGGCGTGGGCGTAGTCGGCATCACAGATTCCTTCTCTGGTGAGCTTGCTGTAGTAGGCCTCTTTGGGTGGTAGGCAGTCTTCATTGAAGCGCTCGGCGCTGTCCACGTATTAGTAGGGGTATACACCCTTGCGAAGCAGGAGATGTGAGTCGCCATGACATAACGTGGCCCTGAACTTGCCATCCAACACAGTCCAGGGGGTGTGTTTCTCTACATTGGTCTTGCATGTCCCACATCTGCCAATTGATATTACATCACCATCACGTTCGAGATGCTCTAGGGCAGCTGGCTTGCCACAACGGAATGGTGGCAGCTCGCTTAGATTCCCAATCAGGGTGTCTAGAAAACTGTTCAGGAACTGGAGACTATCAATAAACCGTAGCGGCCCGATTGTGAAGGAGGCGTACTTCTCCATGTTGTTTGTTATGCAGGTGATCTTTGCATCGCCCACCTGCTCCGTCAACCACTTGCCATTCTTCTTCTTGTATACGGTTCTCTTCCAATCCATCTTGCCCGCCGTCTGCATGATGAGGTGAGAGTAGTACCCTCTTAGATTGTGGAAGACTACTGACATCTTCAGCTTGTCTTTGGAGATGCGCCATGATAGATTGCAGGTGTTGTGGGCTGCCCCTCGGTATTTGCCGGTAATGTGGCAGTGGTCTCTCATCTTGTCCTCCCCCAGCGACTCTTCATAGATGTGACAGGTGGTGGTTGTGGCGAAGTCTTCGGGGTCTTTCTCAGTCATCTTCATTGGGGCTGGTCGTTGTAGGCGCTGGCGGATGGTGGCCACATCTCGTCCCAGGTACTGGAGGAATTTGCCAGCGGCGTCCTCCCCCCGATATATGACGGGGTTTGTGGTGAGACCGTCAGAGCGCAAGACTGGTGTAGCCGAAGCCGCATGCCGGCTGCTCGGCTAACAGTCGTGTGTTGCTCTGGCTTGGGTCCATCGCCGCGCCCTGTACAGGGACGTTCAACGTCTCGAAGTCTGCGTATATGATGTATGGCGCCCGCATCTGCCTCTGGTATGATTTGAATTTCATGGTGTTTTTCCCCTCCTCTGGCATGACGCTCACTTGGCATGCTGTGTTGATACCTTGGCAGGGCGGCTCATGCTGGTCCAAGAGGCTGTGGATGGAGTATACGTAGAGGCAGTTGAGACATGGATACTTCTTACCCTTATGTTTGCTGTCCCTGTATAGCAGCCGCCGCACGTCCTTGATCCAGACGTAGTGATTGGTGTCGCACTCACTCAGGAGTAGAAGGTTGATCTGGTTCCGCCTGTGGGCAGATTTCCGGAGTAACACTGGCCCCTCCTCCCACCCAAAGACGTTGATGACTATGGTGAGATGTTGGTTCTCAAATCTACTGATGCTGGTCAGCTGTACTGGAAACTCGATTCCTTCGAAGTTTAGCTCACCTAGGTGGCTTCTATAATGATACACTTCGTCTACGTGGTTGGGCGCTGGATAGAGGGCTGAGAGAATGGAACACTCGAAGCAGCGGTTGTCTTTGTTCTTCACATTCACAACACTTCGTGGTGGGATTACCTTGGGTGTTGCAAATTAACTATTGCCGCAGAATGGTTGATATCGTGAGAGGCGGAGGTCTAGCTGTAGGCAATTCTTAAACTTTCACCCTGACCCCCTTGCTAAGAATAGTTCAATGTCGTGAAGTATCCTAGCTTTGGCCAGCTCCAGCCCCTCATCAATATCATCGGCATGTAATACCTCATAGTTTCTGCTGCCGTGGTAGGCTTCCGCATAGGTAATCTGGCATGTTTTACTGTCTTTGTTCCAATACTTTGCATGTAGACATATATATATTTTGACGTTGCCATACCTCTCCAACGCTTTCTCTATTAGTGCCTTGGTGGGTGGGAACATAAGGTTGAGGAATGTTGTAGCATCTGAATATATGCCCCCTTCGGGCAGAATTGCCCGGTAGTCTATCAAACCCCAAGCTCTGACTACCTAGTTTCCGAATGCCGCTCTTGTTCGGAACAGCTCTGACTAGGTAGTTTTCCGAATGTCCGCCGTGCCTGGAACAGCTCTGATGGGTACAGGGACAAGCACATGTCCGAAAACTCGCTTAGTGGAAACCAACCGCAGAGCTGACTGGTTTGTGCAGGAACGGCCCAGGGCGAGCGAAATGCCCAATATATTGAAGTGAGGAATTAAAACAGCCATGAGCAGGACGTGACGATTCCCTCGGTAAACCCAGCACCAGAGCGTTATGTGCCGGCTCTGCAATTATGGAAGCCACCCAGGATGGCGGAAAATGCTATGGACTGTCCCTGCCTTCACTTGAGGGATGACCGTGTAGTCTTCGACTGTTCCAACTTGACCAGCTGAGATGTGGACGGTACCACAAAAGTGAGAGTCTCCCAGGATTGCTAACCTGGTCAAAAATGCACGCTAAAAGTCGGATGTGTTGGCCTGAGGGTTTCGACCCGAGGGTGCCTAACCAGACACACCGCAATCACATCTGAAAAAATCACTCCGGATGAACGCAAAGAAGAAGAAACCTCAAGCTTCCTCTCACCGGATCCTATATTCCAACGGCTCGTTCGGGCTTACATAACCCAAGTCGAGCGGTCCTGGCTCGGCGGCTGGCTCGCGGTGTGGGATGTGCGCGGCTTTGGGGTGGGACGCTCTGCGGCTGGCTCGTGGCGCAGGATGGATGTGCGTGGCTTTGGGATGGGGTGCTCGGCGGCTGGCTCGCGGCGAAGGATGGGGCGCGCGAGGACTGTAGTTGCGGTGGTCTCGGCTTCAAGCCGTTCCCACTCCCGAGTGCGTTGGGCCTCGTATTGGACCTGCCCTTGCAGCGCTGGGTATTGCTCGGCCGCTTGCTTGAGCAGTTCCGACCGAACAAAATCGCGCGCATGGGCGAGTTCTCTGATGAGGGTGGCTTTGTTCCGCCGGCTGTATGGCATCCCATAGTCTTGTGCTTGCTGTTGTAGTTGTCTGAGTGTAGGTATGGTTAAATATACAACTTCGCCCGTCTAGCAGGTGAGTGTACATAGGTACAACATATAGTTCCATGTCTCTAATTAAAATTCAAAATACTGTGATCTTGGACAAACGTCGAAACTTTGCGTTAAAGGGCTTCATCTTTTCATGGTACCACGTTCGGCGGTTGGCGGCGTTATAACCACACTCCCTACATAGTGTTAGATAGTTTGTGACTCCCCTCCCAAAGCTTTGACAGGGCTTGGTACATGTCCCTTTCCGCATCTGAACTGCGTGTACCCAGCAGTACTTCTTCATACAGCTACGCTCACAGAGTTCTGTGGAATATAGCCGAAGCCACTTACACTTGTTCTTCGCGGTACGCATCACAGTATACCCAAAGATGATATAATCTAAATCGGCGGCGCGCCACCCCACTCTCTCAAGCTATACGTGTGTGTGTATGTGTCCGTGCGTGCATACGCACGTGCGTGCATGAGCATGTATGTGCACGTGTGTGCGTGCATGTGTGCGTGCGTATGTGCGTGCGTGTGGGTGCATGTGAGTGTGCGTGTGGATGTATGTGCACGTGTATGTATGTGCATGTGTATGGGTGCATGTGTATGGGTGCATGTGTATACGTGCATGGGTTCATGCGTATTCGCCTCGGGGCCCTGGGGGTGGGCCCCGGGGCTGTGTGTGCGTGCGTATGTTTGTGCGTGTGTGGGTGCACGTGTGTGCGTGTGTATGTGTGGGTGGGTGTATGTGCACGTGTATGTATGTGTATGCATATGGGTGCATGTGTTTGCGTGCATGGGTTCATGCGTGTGCGCCCCGGGGCTGTGTGTGCATGCGTGTTGTACCCCCCATGTATACGGCTAAGGGGTGCCCCCGGGATTCGTCGTGGTCCCTGGGGGAGTCGTTTTGGCTCCCCGCCGCTACCACCGCCCCCTCGAATGTGCTACCCCCTCGAATACGGCTAAAAGCCCCATTATATACCTACTACCCTTAACAATGATTAGAAGCATCTATCTAGTCTTTCGTCTTCTCATTCACTCTGATTTAAGGTTTTCATTTGTAACCCATTTGATGATAGTGTTTTCAAAACTACGAACCTCTACAGATCATATAGCTCCCTTATATACATAAATACCTATTACGGTTTTCATATGACACCTGTCCCGGCATGAGGTTCAAACCACCTAACCCTACCCCACACGCCGCCACCCGTGCCCCAAACCTGATACCCACTCCACGTCCGCTCATCCCCCAGGTCACCCCGAAGAAATACACTGTAACCCTAAGCCTTACACATCACCAATGGAATAATGATAGTATTTACGCCCAGCCCAATACAGATAAAGAAAGAAGACGAGAAAAAAGAAAGGAAGATACCGAGGAAGTAGAGCACTGTACCTTAACATACCATCAATCATAAAAAAGGAAAGTAACAGTGCAAAAAGAAACAATTCGATTATTTATTCATGACTTATATCCCTTGAAAATGGGGTCCCCTTAGAATCCGCTTTTTGACGTCACGGCGTAGGATCATGACTTTTTATATAGTAAAATATGATGTCATCTCCAAGGATCGGATCCTTAAAATCTACTCCAATACCTCCTGACTTACTATTGTTGCCTTTCATTTCGACTTGTCAGTCTGAGGTTGTGTAGATTAGCTTAAGAGCCCATATAGACTCTACATTATCTACAGCCTGACACTATACTACAAGACTTTGATGGAGCGATAATATAATTAGCTATCCTTCTCACCGGAATAAGAAAAACATTTTTATCTATCCATTCTATCTATATTCTGTATCTTCTCTTTCTTTCTCTCTACCTCGTTCCTCACTTTCTTTCTCTTACTTCTTTCTTTCTATTATCACATTTGTGTACCAGTGACAACATACGCTGTTTAGAGTAACTTCATCTTAATGTACAATAATAACTGCAATATCTTCATGTATAGCATAACCCACAACGTCTTTATTTAGTGTATCAATTATAACAACTTTTTGTTTTACAGTAGCAACTGTAATTTTTATATATGAACATGTTTGCTAGATCATATGTAAACTACTGTTTATCTTTGAACACGTCGGCTAGTTTATATGTAAACAATAGTTTATCAATCATCGAGTCGGCTAGGTCATATGTACTTTACAGTTTATCCTTTAACATGTCTGCTACTTCATATTACACAACAGTCTATCTATCAACAGTCGGCTAGTTTATATCTACACTACAGTTAGCAAAGCAAGGTAAAGGTCTTCTTCCCAGTCTAGGGATGCCTTGGGTATATGATGGTATCCTCATGTTTTGACAGACCAATCAGCAGCCTCTTGGTGATATGGTGAATATGATGTCAGCCAGCTTTGCTTTCAAGGACATTTTGTGGGGCCCAGTTTAGGCTGGTCAAAAAAAATTCCCGGCCACTATGGGATTTCGAAGACAACCATCAGGCGGACATGTAAGTGCGCTATACATTGGGCTATTGTCACCGCTCCTGTCAGTTGTGATTCTACATGAACCTTCTAGAACCTACAATCAAGGTTCTAGTGTAGGGGAAGGAAGGGGAATTAAGGTGATGTGGTTGAAAGACAAGTGATATATGGAATAAACCCATGCCGAATGACAGCTCGTGAAGTTGTCGAATAACGAGGAATCAATTAGAATAAAGGCTTCAACAATGTCACTTAGAGTAACAACTACAACAGTAACAACAACAGCCGTCATTTACAGCTACCTAACAATCATGTTTACTAAAACAAATAACATTATTATTTACAGTAAAAATTACAACAACCTCGTTTAGAATAACAAATACGTCAGTGTCATTTACAGTAACAATTACAGCAAACATAATTTTTAATAACACCTACATATAATTCATTTAATGATTCAATTACAACAAAGTTATGCTGTACAGAACACAACGACAAACCTTCAAACATCCTTGGGAATAGATCATCTGTATAGGAAGAAACAGTCAACTGCAGATTATTAATAGAAGCATTTAGTAGTAAAATATCGTCTACTTCATGTGTAATTTGTTTTTATTTGTCGTCTAGCTAACGTGCACACAACAGTTCATCTGTAAACATGTCGTCTATTTCATAAGTATACAACAGTGAATCTGCAACTATGTTTCCTAGTTCAGGTGTGTACAACAGTGTATCTGTAAACATACCGAATAGTTCAAATGTATACACATGTGTATCTGTAAACATATCGTCTATATCAGGGGTGGACACACGTTTTGTGCGTAGAGCCGCAGTGACAAATGTAAAGCTATTGATAGACCGCATGTATGTATGTATGTATGTATGTATGTATGTATGTATGTATGTATGTATGTATGTATGTATGTATGTATGTATGTATATGTATGTATGTATGTATGTATGTATGTATGTATGTATGTATGTATGTATGTATGTATGTATGTATGTATGTATGCATGCATGCATGCATGCATGCATGCATGCATGCATGCATGTATGTATGTATGTATGTATGTTATGTATGTATGTATGTATGTATGTATGTATGTATGTATGTATGACGAAACACGTTTATCTGTCTTTGGTCGTCAGGATCCCGCACTATTTTGGCGCGTCATCGGGGGATTTTCCCAGCTATAAATAGACTGAGGGAAGCCGATGGAGGAATTACCATCTAGAATCTTCTCGGAGCACCTGAATTTGAGTGACCCGTGAGGCAGGGTATAGCACTAAATTCTCGTGCAGAGAGATCTAGAAATTCTAGGCGGGGAATGACTGTTTCCCGAGAAAGTGTCTATTCCCAAGAAGCACTAGCTCCTCGTGCGCATGAGTTGGCACGAGTGGGGAAATCGGCTAAACCATTCATTCACTTCATGTTGCTCGAAGAGTGCAGATGCAGGCCTGTGTTGAGCCATTTTGTGTTGCGTCTCACCTCAACCATGTTTCGGCTGACTGTTATAGAAAGGAGGCGGAGGAGCCCTTGAACTGTTCTGAAAGCTGACTGGAGTCTGGTTCTGAAGTTTCAGGTACTTATTTGTTTAAGTCATTTAACTTTGTAATTGTGTACAAAACGCCATCGTTCTAACCTCATTACATATGCGGATGTCCTTGCATAACTAATTAGCAAACCGATCGATAGCGCTGCTGAAGGCTAGGTCGTGTGTTTGTTTACCAACGTGTGTTCGCGAATCAGCTGTTGGGAATGCAGGCATGCGAGGTGGGCGATTTGGGTTTAATTTATATTTACCATGTATCGCAAATCGTTGCATCTATTAGGTTGCGGTGTTAGAATAGAACATAGTTACTTGTGCCTGATAGAAACCTAGATGTATGTCAGTCAGTTGCTGAAGCCAGGAGAACGGTTAGAAAACCAGGTAAGTTGGTAGGTGGAGATTCAGACAAAATTGTGCTGAGTTACTAAGTAATGATAGAACTTAGTTCTGTGCCACCAGGAATGATGTAACTATTGTGTAGTAACTTAATAGTGAATTCATTGTGTGGAACACGGGATTTCTGTGTGAAGGTAAGTCTGCATTGATGATATATATATATATATATATATATATATATATATGATGTGGCTTTGTGTATATATATTAGGTCATGGCATGTGATACTTCCTGGAGTAATTCCGATTGCCGAATAGGACGACGCGTGATAACCATGCGTGACGTCGCGATATAAATATGCGTTCTGAATTATTGTCTTAGCTATCCTGTTCTTTCATACTGGCGCTAGTGCGAGAGAGTGCTAAGGTGCTGGAAGTATGGAAAGATGCAAGGAGGTTGTATGAGACTGGGGACATATAGTATATGGGGGATTTGAAAGCAAGTTATGAAAGTATAGGTTGGCAGACCAGGCCAACGATGAAGTTCGGTCCAGGCCAAGGCTAAACCACTTGGGAGGGCGGAACTGGATCATCACCCTTGGAGCATGTGGGGAACATGTATTATCAAGAAGGCTTCTTGACTCTAAGGAGGAGTCTGATAAGAAGAGTTTGCTATGGCGTGGGCAGGTGGTCCCACCAGCAAACACAACTGTGTACATATTGGATGTGATCATGTACTATTCCTATATCCCGATGGATGGTATATTGATCAGTATTATGTTTACTAATGAACATTGATAATGTTAGGAACGAGTCCAGGGACTCTTTACCTTTATGTTTAGTTCGATTAAATTAGAACTATGATAACAGCCTACTATCACTAGTGACGTTAGCGACGACTGGTAGATGATTAGGGATAGGTGAGACCTACGATCAGACTCGTCATTCTGATTTCTTGCTCTGTTTGACGGGCTGTTCTGTGAGGCCAGCTGACATTAACGAACCCATGCTTTACTACTCTCCAGATAGAGATAATGCTTTAGTTATATGCATAACTAAGTAGCATGACTGAGGGTTGAGTAGTCATTGGTAGGATGCATGTGGACTAATGTTTAGGCCAGTATACTCTCACCGGTCGCTCTTCCTTTTCAGGAGTTTGCCTGTTGAGGAACCAGTCAACTATAATTGTCGTTGGAAGGAAACCACTTCGTGTAACACAGCGAAGGGTCCAATTCTTTACTTATTACGCCAGACACAACCACACCATGTACCCAGTGGGATTCATCATGCGTGAAGGTTTGCATTCAGTGATTTAGGGGCCCTGAAGGTGCACGTGTGGGACATGATGGTTTGTGTTGTTTTTCTGCATTAGAAGATACTCTATTTCAGCCAGGAACATTTCAGCAATTTGAGCAAACATGCTCAAAGAAAGGAAACACCTGACCGTATATTATTATGGTGGTTCCACCTAAACGCGGAAAAACAAGATTTAGACACTTGAATGGTTCTTATGACAGCTTTGGTGGCAGCTCTTGAGAAGAACTACACCAGCTATTAATAGTACTTGTGGCAAGTGTTACCATGTGGAAGGGACAATAGATTATAGTCCAACCTGAATTGTCTTCCTTGAAAGTAGATGTCTGATTCTAATAGTGTACTGAACGAGTATGAAGATTTTGAACTGTGTTCGTGTAGGACTCAGTGACATATCAGTTGCCTTATCTGATTCTTCAAGCAGTGTTACTGTGTTATGAGTACGGGACCATTGAATTTGTCATTGACATATTCTTCAAGCAGTGTTACTGTGTTATGAGTGCGATACCATTGAATTGGTCAATAGACTTATTATCCAACCACGGGTAATGTACTACTGAGGGACCATTAGATTGGTCAGTGACTACTTAGGTTCATCGAAGTCACGAATACTTGGAGTCAAATCCCGGAGGATTGTCTCCCAGCCAGTGTTGATCGAGAGCTGTGTTTTAACCGTGACTTAGTAGGAGTGATAAAGATGCAGTTGGTCCAGTTGAGTGAGGTCCAGCGGTGACTCTATTGTTGTGGATCCATGCTCTGGGGACGGAGTGGTCTCCAAGGTTCTAGTCATCTCACTGGAAGGAAGCCGGGTGAGTGGCGGACCGACTGGACGGGACATCTGCATCCAATCTACTTCTCAACCTGATGATGACAACCATATCTCTGATTCTGTCTCTACTCTATCCTCTATTTGTGTAAATAGATTATTCTATCAGGATGTTCATTTCAGTTCTATGTTCTCAAGGGTAGAATAAACTTTATGTAAGTTGACTTGCTCTTTGTATACTGATTGAGTGTGGTCTCGGACGATGCCTAAGTGTTCATTGTTCCACAGGAGTAGGTAGTTAGCGGGGGTCTAGAATCTGGAGGGGCTTGTAGACATAATTAACTAATATGAGATCAGCCACAGAGTAAAAATGTGTATCTGCCTATCCAACCCCTGGGGTTAGAATACACGGGAGTGCTAGAGACACCTCGGGTGTGGTTCACTCTCACTACCCAAGGAGATCTTGTTACACTCCAGTATGTATGTATGTATGTATGTATGTATGTATGTATGTATGTATGTATGTATGTATGTATGTATGTATGTATGTATGTATGTATGTATGTATGTATGTATGTATGTATGTATGTATGTATGTATGTATGTATGTATGTATGTATGTATGTATGTATGTATGTATGTATGTATGTATGTATGTATGTATGTATGTATGTATGTATGTATGTATGTATGTATGTATGTATGTATGTATGTATGTATGTATGTATGTATGTATGTATGTATGTATGTATGTATGTATGTATGTATGTATGTATGTATGTATGTATGTATGTATGTATGTATGTATGTATGTATGTATGTATGTATGTATGTATGTATGTATGTATGTATGTATGTATGTATGTATGTATGTATGTATGTATGTATGTATGTATGTATGTATGTATGTATGTATGTATGTATGTATGTATGTATGTATCTTAGCGCCGAACGTTGGGCGTCGCTTACCAAACCCGACACCCAACATTGTGCCAACTGCTTCTTGCGGAAGAGCGCAATTGGGAGGGTACAAGCCTTACCCTGGTCGGAGGAAATGCAATCTAAAGACAAAATGTCATCGCAGGGCAGACCAGGCCGTAAGCTTTGGTTGGCGGCTGATCCAGGAAAGAAGCTCCGACAGGCGGACAGTTAGAGCATTGCTTTGCTGATCTGGCAGCTTCTGCAGCTTGTCTTGTTCTAGATGTAGAGGTGTTACCTTTCCTCTGGAGTTAACTAGGCAGGCCGAGAGTGGGATCATGCTGCATGGACAACACATCATCTCTATAATTAAGCCCAGGCTTTGTGCTATTGAGAGGCAATAACTCCATCCCTGGTCTTAACCTGTCTCGGAATCAAAGCGAGAGGCAACTGTTAAGGGTTATAAGTCCCTGTCAATTGGCGTTGACATGGGGCGCCACGCGTTGCTTCTGACTGTGGGAGACACCTACAGGTGTCACTGATCAGCTACCGCCTGCCTCAAGCTGGGCAGCCCCGGGCCAGTTGAGTGCTGATCCGCCACAGCCTGCCTGCTTCAATGGGTGCTTGGGGCTAAGACAAAATTTAAATCGCAGGCTGTAAAACCAATGCACCAGGTACAAATAACAATAAAAATAGAAACCTCAAGCTACGGCTTGAACCATGTGTCCAGGATTTTCCACTGACTTGACCAATATTGCGATGTGAGAAAAACGGCTGTTATTGATGCCGAATTCAGTCATCTTAACATTGATATTGCTGGCCTGCAGGAGACTCGCCTCTTTGAGGAAGGGTCACTCAGGGAAAACAATTACACTTTGTTTGGAAGGGTAGAGGGCAGGCAGAAAAAAGACAATACGGTGTGGGCTTTGCAGTGAAGAATTCGCTACTGGGAATGATTGAAAATCCAGCAGGAGGAAATGAAGGATTATTATCCCTGCGCTTGACAACCTCTTGTGGTTTTTCCACCATTATTACTGGATATGCACCGACACTCGATTCCTCTGATGATGTGAAGGATTGGTTCTACGAGGAGTTGACTCCGTGATCAAGGCAGTTCCAAAATCTGACTACATGTATATGCTCGGTGATTTCAATGCTCGTGTGGGCAAGGACAGGAGTTCATGGCCAGTGTGCCTTGGAAAATACAACATCGGTCGCATGAATGAAAATAGGCAAAGGCTTCTGGAGCATTGCACCAGAAATGACCTATGTATTACAAATTCTTTTTAAAACAAAAGATCTGCATAAGGTCACATGGAAACATCCAAGATCCGGCCATTGGCACCAGCTGGACTTCATCATCATACGGAGACAACATCTGAACCATATATCATTGACTAGAAGTTACCACAGTTCTGACTGTGATACGGATCCTTCTTTGGTTGTTGCAAGGGTTAGACTGAGACCAAAGAGAATCTACACAGCTAAACACAAATCTAGCCCCAGGATTAATATTATTAACACTTATGATCCTGAAATGTCCTTTCAGTTTCAACAGTGGGGTCAACTTAAGGAAACTATTTATAAAACTGCTGTAGGGGTTTAAGGCACTGTGGATCATCAGAGGCAGGACTGGTTTGCGACAAACAGCCAGACTCTGCAGCCCTTGATCAATAAGAAGAAGATAGCTCTCTTAAGAAACAAGGAAAGATCAACACGTAACACTCTGAGTGAGCTAAAGTAAGCTAGGAAGGATGTACAAAAGGCTACCACGCAGTGCGCAAATGATTATTAGATCAATTTATGTGAGTCCATTCAAATCGCAAGTGATAAGGGAAACATCAGAAGCATGTATGAAGGAATAAAGAAAGCCCGTGGTTCAATGATCAAAAGAAGTGCACCATTGAAAACCTTGACTGGAGAAATCATAACTGATAAGAAACAGCAGATGGACAGATGGGTAGAGCACTATTTGGAGCTTTACTCAAGTGAGACCAAACTAGCGGATGATGCCTCGACGCCATAGACTACCAACTCTTGACCACCTGGACACACTTCCCACCGTAACAGAAGTTAAGTGTGCTATAAATGAACTAGCATCTGGCAAGGCTTCAGGTAAGGATGGGATTCCAATAGAGTTTATCAGGAGTGGGCAAGTCACACTCACTCTACAGATGAGGGATGAGGGATTATTATCCCTGCGCTTGACAACCTCTTGTGGTTTTTCCACCATTATTACTGGATATGCACCGACACTCGATTCCTCTGATGATGTGAAGGATTGGTTCTACGAGGAGTTGACTCCGTGATCAAGGCAGTTCCAAAATCTGACTACATGTATATGCTCGGTGATTTCAATGCTCGTGTGGGCAAGGACAGGAGTTCATGGCCAGTGTGCCTTGGAAAATACAACATCGGTCGCATGAATGAAAATAGGCAAAGGCTTCTGGAGCATTGCACCAGAAATGACCTATGTATTACAAACTCCTTTTTAAAACAAAAGATCTGCATAAGGTCACATGGAAACATCCAAGATCCGGCCATTGGCACCAGCTGGACTTCATCATCATACGGAGACAACATCTGAACCATATATCATTGACTAGAAGTTACCACAGTTCTGACTGTGATACGGATCCTTCTTTGGTTGTTGCAAGGGTTAGACTGAGACCAAAGAGAATCTACACAGCTAAACACAAATCTAGCCCCAGGATTAATATTATTAACACTCATGATCCTGAAATGTCCTTTCAGTTTCAACAGTGGGGTCAACTTAAGGAAACTCTTTATAAAACTGCTGTAGGGGTTTAAGGCACTGTGGATCATCAGAGGCAGGACTGGTTTGCGACAAACAGCCAGACTCTGCAGCCCTTGATCAATAAGAAGAAGATAGCTCTCTTAAGAAACAAGGAAAGATCAACACGTAACACTCTGAGTGAGCTAAATTAAGCTAGGAAGGATGTACAAAAGGCTACCACGCAGTGCGCAAATGATTATTAGATCAATTTATGTGAGTCCATTCAAATCGCAAGTGATAAGGGAAACATCAGAAGCATGTATGAAGGAATAAAGAAAGCCCGTGGTTCAATGATCAAAAGAAGTGCACCATTGAAAACCTTGACTGGAGAAATCATAACTGATAAGAAACAGCAGATGGACTGATGGGTAGAGCACTATTTGGAGCTTTACTCAAGTGAGACCAAACTAGCGGATGATGCCTCGACGCCATAGACTACCAACTCTTGACCACCTGGACACATTTCCCACCGTAACAGAAGTTAAGTGTGCTATAAATGAACTAGCATCTGGCAAGGCTTCAGGTAAGGATGGGATTCCAATAGAGTTTATTAGGAGTGGGCAAGTCACACTCACTCTACAGATCCACAAGCTAATAGAGCTATGCTGGCGAGAAGGACAAGTCCCACAGGATTTCAAAGATTCAAGCATAACACTGTACAAGAACAAGGGCGATCGGAGCGACTGCAACAACTATAGGGGTATCTCACTTCTGTGTATTGTTGGGAAAATATTTGCCAGAATTGTTCTGCGCAGACTTCAAGTCCTAGGAGATCAAGTCTACCGCGAATCAAAGTGTGGCTTTCGACAGAACCGGTCTACCATTGATATGATATTCTCATTGCGACAAATGCAAGAAAAATGCCATGAACATAATCAACCACTGTTTATTGCCTTCATCGACCTCACAAAGGCATTTGATTTGGTCAGTCGTGAGAGTCTTTTCAAGGCACTAAAGAAGATTGGCTGCCCACCAACTCTTTTGTCTCAAGTTGATGGTCTCAAGTTTCGCGACGGCAGGCAGAGGATCTCTTTCGAGAGACAATGGTTGCGGTCACCCGGCTAGTATGGTCACTGCCATATAGGCAAACTGCGGCAAACCTCTTTAAAAGTGCCTAGTACATTATGATTCGCCTAAGTACTGATCATCGCAAGACAAAGACAGAAACATTAAAATTAGCAAGATGGAATGTTAGGACGTTAAATGACGACGAACAATTAGAGAACATAAAACAAGAAATGGAAAGAGAAAAAAATTAATATTTTAAGGATGTGCGAAACGAGATGGACAGGAGCAGGCATCAAGATAGATGAAGATATTAAGATTATTTATTCTGGAGGTGAAGATAGACAAATGGGAGTGGCAATTATTTTGGACCGGAAAACACCAAAATCTTTTCAAGGATATTGGGCCGTATCGACTGAGTTCTACTAGTTAAAGTAAGTGGCGGACCTTTTAGCATAAATGTTATTCAAGTATATGCCCCAATAGGAGAATCCAGTGAAGATAGTGTAGAGGAATTTTATAATGACATAGAGTCTGCCTTAAATAAATGTAAAAATTCAGAAATAAACATCATAATAGGGGACGTCAATGCAAAAGTAGGAAATCAAGGTGATAGATACACAGTAGGAAACTACTGTTTAGGACAGAGAAATGAAAGAGGATACAGTCTCGCAGAATCATAGAGTGGTAAAAGTAACAGGAAATGATTGTAGGAAACATCCGGTTTTAGCAACACCCTAGAAGATTATGGACATGGAGGAGTCCTGATAACAGGATTAGAAACCAGATTGACGACATTCGGATTAGCAGAAGATTTAGAAACGCGTTAACAATAGCAAAAACAGTTCCCAGTGCCGATTGTTATAGTGACCACAGATTACTTACAGGAACTATAACAGAGTAGCCTGTTATATGGGGTTTAGTTAGGTGGCACGGCGTGCAAGGGAAGGAAATAAATAGTTGATGCACGCGTGAGCACCGTAGTTAGGTAGTTAGGGACGCTCACGTGCTGACGTAGAGATAAACAAGGGGTTAGTTACGACTCAGCCGTCAAGCCAGCAGGATCTATTTACTTTTGTAGTCGCTGTATGCATTTTGATATCACCGAAGATTCTCCCAATAAACTGAATTTTATAGTCATCGTTGGCTTGACTTCTTATATGCCGTTGCTATTGAGTCTTGCCGCTCTGTTAAAGACTCAAATTGGTGCCGTGACCAGGATCCTGAATCATGGATTGTTGAGGAAAACGCGAAGTATTGACTACGGCAGGAATTTTCCGAAGTGCGTTTTAAAGAAAGTGCTGCCACGTTTCAAAACTATTGGTGAACGCAGTTGGAAACGATGGCTTCTTCTATTACCATAGCTGTGGCCTGAATCTGTCGGTCTCAAGAGGCTGCTGCTGCTCCACATCGTCATTTTCAAGGGACTATAAGAGCTCGTTGTCAAGTCAGCTCCAGGCTCTGTTGGGCCGTGAAGGCAGCTGTCCAGTCAATCCTGTACGCCGCTGTTAAATACTAGATACATCATCTAACCGTACCTCTCGATGATAAATGGTCTAATTGGCCAGCTGCAACAACACTGAAGGTTACTCAAGTTTGAGAGAAAATTGTCCAGGTCATGAAGATGTTTCTCATAAAATGCGATCCAGCCGCATTGGGCTCCTCTGAGGCGGTTGGGCATAATGGTTGCCGACCCTGCTAAAGAGGATAGCCTATTTCAATCGTCTTGTTTACCTGACCAAAGCTGAGCTCAAAACGACACAGTTTGTACCCATCCACCGGTGAAATTAGAAGTCAAAACGACACAGTTTGTACCCATCCACGGGTGAAATTAGAAGCCAAAACGATACAGTTTGTACCCATCCACGGGTGAAATCAGAAGCCAAAACGATACAGAAGTTGCCCATCCACGGGTGAAGTCAGAAATCAGAACTCAGAAGTGCCAATCCACGGGTGAAGAAGTCCGAAGTTGCCCATCACACAAGCAAAGCCAGATACCTGAACCCGGAGGTTTTCCGGGACCGAAACTGAGCTAGAACAGAAGCAAATATCACGCTCGTCATTTAGGAGAACTTTGAAGGACACTAGTCGGTTGGAAAGTACAGTCTGTATACGCCTCAAGTTGTATCCTTACATAAAAAGTATATTGATTATATGTAATTTTAACATTGTAATTGTGCAATATTATTATTGAGTGAAGTAATTGGGATATTTAATGTAAAATGGCGCAAGACGAGGCTTCGTTATAGGTGCTAAGAAGCATATAGAAGAAGTTTATTGTTTGTGCCTGAAGTAGCATACAGAGTAAAAATATGAACCACCTCCATAGAGAATTGGGACGCATAACTTCCTGGTTAAAAGAATTGAAGGTGGCAGTTAGTGAGGTTGAGAATTTTGTTGAAACAATACGAGGAAGAACGACTGGACAAGAGACTTATAGATTTAATGTAGAATGCAATAGAGCAGGAATGAATAACAAAAGACAACATAACGCTATATATAGAGATAGTTACGTTAAGCCAGAAATGACCAAGGTCAGAAGCTGTTATAATGAACAAAGATACAGAGATGGGCCTGAGAGAAACCTTTCCAGAAAACAGTGGACTTGGCCATCCCATAGTGTGACTGCTAGAAAAAGACGTGACGAGTGATTTGAGCAAAGACGGAGACAGTATCTGAAGTCAGGGACGAAGGACAGGGTAGAACACATAAATAGAAATTCAACTGCTCCTAAGCTGGTTGCTAATTTGACTGTTAGACAGGAAAAGAAGACGACGGTATTAGCAAAGAAAATAGATCAGGAGACTCAGACGCAGATGATTGCAGTGGCTGATACTAACACACAGACACACATTAATACCGTGGAAAAGAAAACCCAGGTACAACCAGCCAGCAAGATAACGAAGGGAAGTCAGACTGAGTTGGTGGAAATCGTAGAAACTCCTCGTGTGAAATTGGAAAAAGGAGCCACTGTTGAAATTAAGAAAGATAGACAGACCAAGACCAAAGGTGTCAGAAAACAGGTTAGGAAAATTATTAAGGATAGAAATGCAACTAGTCTGGTAGTCAATGTAGGTACGACTGACGTGACAGGTTCCTCAGATAGAGAAATTATCCCAAACCGGAGCATGAAAGATGGAAGTATAAGTAAGAAGAAGGTCAGACGTTCTAGTTCCGACTATAGGGATATTAGTGCCATGTCTGCACTCAACTATAATAAGCCTGCTGAGGGAACCATCATTAGCGAATCTTCTGAAGATGAGGAAGGAAGGAGGTATAAGAGATATGTTACGTATACTAAAAATAGTGAGCAGACGGACGCAGTAACGACAAATAGGAATAAACGAAGGAATGTATTTAAACCGACCTATACAGAAGATGACAAGAGAAAACTTAGGGAGTATATGAGTTTAAGACCTCAATACTTTACAGCTACAGATATTGAAAACGAGTTTGACTGTAACTACTCATGAAGACAGATACTATTATCAGAAGATACTTTGTTATAGTTAGACTTTAAAAGTAGACTGATGAGTGACGTGACGGAATACATTGAGAGAATCCGACGCGTTAATAGTAGGATGAGGAGGCTGAGGAGAAGTGAGTGAGTAGTTTACTGTCGGAGTGATGTGATCTGGAGAATTGGGTAGGACGGAGAGTAGTATTTGGTTGTGACGATTGGGAGAGTGGACGAATGGGAGTTTAAAAGTCCCTTGTCCAAAATGGTCAGATGAATAGGGGTGTGCACGTTGAGTGATGTGTGCTGGAGTAGTAGACGTAAGGTAAACTTGACACGGAAGTAAGCTTATTATCATTGCTAGAGATAATGTGTAGTTTGAGTCGGGTAGGTTCTGAGTTTTTGAAAGGGAGTGAATGATTGAGAAAAGTGGAAATAAGAAAGCAGTTGAATTATGAAAGTCCTGTTGAATATGGGAGTTATGCGTTGTCCTTGCGTGTGTAAAAGTGTAGACAAACGTGTTCGTCTCGCTGAAGAGGGAAGTTTTCAAAAGTCGTTTGGGGTAGAGTGCATGGATAGAACGATGCCAGGTGAATGGTAGTAGCGCATAGAAGTACGGGGCGCTTGGTATATTTTAGATTCCGGTGTGAAGGGAGATTGTGTCACTATCTGTGCAAGCATATAATACATACTCGTGCTGAAAGGAGAGGTGGTCGGTACGCTTAGGGTGCGTTGAGTGATTGGTAGAATGTTGAATTGATATCTGATTTGTTTTCTTAGGGGTAACGATATGTGCACGTTAGGTTGTCTGGCTTGTAAATGTGAAGTAGACAGCGAGTGCATAGGAGAAGCGGAAGTACGAATAACTAAACGGCTGTGCATGTTGATAGAATAATGGAAAAGCGAAGCGAAGAATTGCTGAGTGGTGACGTCGATAAAGCATGCCAGTGATTACGTGGAGGACAGAATAACTAAGTATGCGAAAGTTGGGAGGTAGAGAATAGATGATTGGACATTTGAGATGGCTTCTGTTTAGAACGAGTGGTATTGGATGGTAGAAATAATTAATGAAAATTATATGACAGGGTGACAGATAGAGAATTAACGTTCCGTTTGTTGTTTTAGGAAGGAGATTCCATGTCATTGGCGGATGTGAGTGTGCGGAAGAATGAGAGAACACAGAGAAGTTAGTTGCGAAGGGCTGCTGATAAATGGGAAAGTGATTGTTAGCGAGTAAAAGGTATAGGCAGCAGAATTAATGTGTTGGATGATGGGGGTTGGTGAGGAACTGGTTGTATGAGTTAAGCTGTGAAGAGAAGAGGTTGGAAGTTGATGGTCGAATAAGCGAGTATTAGGGGGTTCATCATCATCATCAAGTGCCCTGCCAGCTGGCGTAGGCGTTCATGGCTCTCCACAGATCTCGGTCTTTGGTTTTCTGGATCAACTCTGCTGCTGATATTCCTCCGTGCCACCGTCTCAATCCGTCCAGCATCATTTTTCTTGGTCTGCCTCTGCCTCTCTTCCCCTCGATCTTTCCAGTTGTCACGATGTTCTCCAATGCCTCTCTTCTCATTACATGACCAAAGAAAGCTGTTTGTCTCTTTCTTACTGTTGTATACAGTGTTCTAGTTTCATTAGCCTGTTTCAGGCAGTCATCGTTAGTTACTCTAGGCAGTCCAAGGAATTCTCAACATTCGTCTCAGGAACCACATCTCTGTTGCTTCTAATTTCTTCTTAATTTGTTCATTTACATTCCAAGATTCACTGCCATACAGCAAAACTGGTTCTACATAGCATTTCAGCACTCTCTTTCTTACACTCAGTGATAGTGACCTATTGCACAAGATACTCTTCATTTTCTGAAATGCGGCCTTTGCCTGTCCTATTCTGCTCTTAATCTCTGTTGTACATCTTCCATCTGATGTTATAAATGTCCCTAGGTATCTAAAATTATCCACTTGGTTAAGAATTTTTCCTTCTATTTCTATGTCACATTTTTGTGTCACCATTTTCTTTGATATCACCATTGTTACTGTTTTTTTGATATTCAAGGAGAGTCCTTTCCTTGCACTCTCTGTTACTACAGTGTCCAACAATTGTTGTAGGTCTGTTGCGTTATATGCCACCAATACTGTGTCATCTGCATAGCGTATATTATTTATATTATAACCCCCAACTAGTATTCCTGGTATCTCTTTTATCTCTCTCATTATTACTTCGCTATACAGGGAGAAGAGATCTGGTGACAAGACACATCCCTGTCGAACTCCTAGCTTTATGTGTTCGTAACTACCCTCTTTATTTCCTATTTTAATTGCTGCTACTTGGTTCCAGTAAATATTCTTTATTATTCTTAAATCTTTCCCATCAATGTTGATATCTTCCAACATTTTAATCAGCTCATCATGTTTTACTTTATCAAATGCCTTAGTATAATCTATGAAGCATAAATATATTCTTTCTGTTTCTCTATTGACCTTTCTATTAGTGTCCGTAATGTATATATTGCATTGTTTGTGCCTTTTCCCTCCACAAGTCCATACTGTTTTTCACTAATTTCCATTTTTATTTTCTTTCTGGTTCTTCTCATTATGATTCTGAGCAGAAGCTTAGTGATATGGTTTATGAGGTTAATTGTGCGAAAATCTTCACATTCAATTGCTCCTGGTCTTTTTGGTATAGCTATAAATACAGATTTCAGCATATCACTGGGTAGATATCCACTGCTGTAGATATCATTTAACATTTTGGTTAATATATCTACTCCACATTCTCCCAATACTTCTAATTCTTCAATTGTGATTTCATCTGGTCCAGCTGTTTTTCCTTGCTTCATATATTTCATAGCGTCAGCGACTTCTTCTTTTAGAATAGGTGGACCTTCTAAGTTACTTTCTTCTGTTAATTCTTCCCTTTCCCCATCATATAATTCTTTTATATTCTCATTCCACCTCTTCATTAAATCATCTTCCTCCAATATTGTCTTTCCTGTTTTTGATTTCAAACACCCTGTATTTATTCTTATTTTTCTTCCCGTGAGCTCACTGATTTGTCTGTGCATATTTTTTGCAACTTTAATGGCATTTAATTTAATTTTTTGTTTGCACTGCTCATTTAACCAACTTTCTTTTTCCTTCCAACATTTATCTTTTATTTCTTTATTTATCTTAGCGTATTCTTGTTTGTCATTTTTACTCTGTTTTCTTTTGTCCATCAGCATTAAGCTTTCTTCATTTATCCATTTTTTCTTAGCTATTTGACTTCTCTCCGGTAATATTTCTTTGCTAGTTTGATGAATGGAGTCCCTTAACATTTCCCATTGTTCATCTATACTCTGTATTTTAGCTATTGCATTGTACTTATTTTTCACAGTCATTATGTATTGTTCTTGAATTTCTTTATCTACTTTCAGAACCTCTTTATTAAGTCTCATGTTCCTAACCATTTGTTTCCCTCTCTTTAATCTTACTTTTATTTGTCCACATAGTGGTACATGATCACTATTACAGTCGGCGCCAGACATTGTTTTTACATTAATTAGAGCATTTCTAAATCTTTTATTAATTAGTATGTAGTCAATTCGTTTGCGTATTTTCTGATCAGGGCTTTTCCATGTGTATAGTCGTCTTTTATGGTGTTTACACCATGTGTTTCCAATTATCATATCATTGATATTTGCCCATTCTATTAGCTTTTCCCCTCTTTCATTTCTTGTACCTAAACCATAATTCCCCACTACATCCTCCATTTTCCCTTTTCCTACTTTTGCATTAAAATCTCCAAGTATTATTTTTATTTCCTGTGATCCAATTTGAGCCATCGCCATTTCTATTTCGTTGTAAAAGTGTTGTATTTCTTCCTCACTGTCGTGAAATACTGAGAGTTAATGATTCCCAGATAGACGACTGTATACACCGACTACCCAGGTAGGAGAAGGGTTAACAACAAAGGAGGGACCAGGCGCATGTGTTTATAGGTCAAGACACAGAAGGGGCCGGCTAACCGCGCAGGTAAACTGTCGAGTGGAAAAATTGGTTTGCGACAAAATCAGAGAGTATTATTGGATAGCATATTGCAGTCTGAACGTATGAATAACGGAAAAGTCAGATCTGTAATTTTCCACTAACTGTGATAATGAAGTCTGGATGTGAGGTGTCCAGCAATGTCAAGGACTATGCGGCAAAGATGACCTATAAAGAGTGGCTAC